>VYZV01008321.1:1798-16735 GCA_013401275.1 Pandion haliaetus | reverse complement strand
CAGTAAGTCTTGTGTTTGAGTTTTGATAAAAAGTTTGATGAACTTCCAATCTGAAAATTACCCTGGTCTGAACAAATTTTGTCAAGCCAGCCAGAACCAGCTCAATTTCGAAGATTTGGATTCCAACAGAATAACCTAAAAATTGCTTTAGATTGTTCAGGGAAAAGCTGGAAAGGAAAAGTTTGTGGTCTACTGGCACTATCACTGAAAGAATTAGTGTGCCTTTCCAAAGACAGGTACAAGCAGTTGCACTCACTCCACTTGGATGGAGGTTTTCTTCATCCGAGCACTGAGATGATGCCGTCCAGAAGCTACTTAGTGATGTTAACAAGATGCTGGGCCTAAACTACCATATCCTGCACCCAGCAAGGCTTATTAGCTCAGGTCTAGTGCTATGTGAAAATAAATTTCTGGCTCTCAGATTAAGCTGACTCACAGCACATGAGTGCAATAAATGCACTCCCACCTGCTGCCTCCATGGAGATACAGTGGTGAAAACACCCTCAAGAGGGCCCTTACATGGCAGGAGGCAGAATGTAATAAAAGATTATGAACTTTTTTAATCATAATTGTATGAAAAGTCATAATTGAATTGCAACTAAAAGCTATATTTAAATCAACCTCCTTTCAGAAATTCTTTTGATAGTGAAGAGCAAAAGGAGTTGGCAGATTTATTAGGGAATCATCTACATTATTATCATAAAAGAGAGAGAGATTCTACATCTTCATTCTAGAACAAAAGAAAAGAAAACTTAAGCAAATAAAGCAGCGCTGAATCAGAAGTGGGTTATTGACAAATTAAAGCTGCTGAAATATGCTTGCTGGTAAACAGGGAAGGCATTAAAAAACAAACTCCTGTGGAAAATCTGCTATCTTATTCCAGAAAAGCAGAAACAATTTTAAAGAAGGACTTTCAAATAAGAGGCAAATTGGCAACTTCCTAAGAAAGAAGTGGATAAGCTCTAAGCACCTTGGTTTATCAAATAGAAATTTGCTTTCAAAAGGGGTACGCTGAAACAGAAGTAAGGAAAACAGGGAAGTTTGCCCAGGAGTGAGCCTCCGGCTTATTTGTAGGGGAAACACTGATCAAAGCTTGCCAAAACTAGAGAGTATTTAAGGCCTTGTTAACACAACTGACAAAAATCAAACTTTATTTTCAGCTATTAATAGCAGCACAAGAGGTACAACAATAAAGATTTAATCTGAAATAGAACTGTTTCAAGTAAGTTGATTCTAACTTGAAATTTCATCCTGTTCTTATTGAAAAAAAAAAGCCTCCACTGATGCCTGACATGATTACAAAATGACGACATACAGTGACAGAGACTTGCTCAAAAGAGTTCAGGCTTCAAATGTGAGCTCATTTGAGCAGTTACACACCACTGTGAGTGAAAAGGTGGAAAAAATCTCCGCTGGGGAAGGGAACACATACTATGGCAACTAATGTACAATTTTATGCAATCACTGCATGAGACACAGGTCAGTGAAACTATCAGCAAGGGTGCTGTCAGGGAAACCACAAGATAGCACAGAGGAAACTAAATGCCCTACTTCTAATTTACTAGGAATGCCCTGCATACACGATCAAGTGTCCACGCAACAGCTAGGGTAAAGCTTAGTACTACCTGAAAAGGAAACCGCTACATACTAGCATGTTTCTAAAATTCCCAACTTACAGAGCACTGGCCTCCAAGCGCATGGGAGTCAATGTCACAGAAACAATGACTAAGAGACATTCTCTGAAAAATTCAAAGAATTACTATAAACAGGACATTTTTTTAAAGTTATTATAGGAAGTTACATCATTTGCTCCCATTTCAATTAAGCTTAGGTGATGACATTTTAACTGTTCCGGTGGTATTGCATGGACAAATGAGAATACCTAAGCAATGCCTGTACTTTTCTATAGGAGTAATCCTGTACAGAAATATTCTTCCTACTCTCTCTGCTAAAATCTCAAGTCTCTGCTTTGTCATTAAAGTGAGTGAATGTTTTCCTGCCAGCCTCTATAGATGCTCTCCACATCTCCTGCTGGAGTTCTTCCACTTGGTACAATTCAATTCAATACTCCTTGGACCACAATGAAGCAGATTGACTATAAAGACATGAGAAAAAAGAGTAGTAATTTCAACAGTTATATAATTTATATATAGTGGAGCAGTTCCAAGTAGATGGTTTGAAAGAATCTACCTAGAATAAAAAGCTAAGAGCCTGCTAATTGGACATTTTCTTGGGTTGTTACAAATTAATGTTACACTGAATCTAAGGTGACTTTACCCACTCTGTTTAATCTACCTCTGACCACCTATATTTTGCCTTGAAGTCTGTATCAAATATATGCATATGACCCATATTGCTCTTCAGAAAGAACTTAAGAATGCAAAATTTTTGCAGAGCCCAAAATAAGGAGAAAGCCTATTCAAATGTATAAAACCACATACGTGCTATCAGCAATGTATGGAGACATGCTTTGGAGAACATGCAGATGAGGTAAACTACCTCTATATGCACAATATCCTCTGCTTATGTGAACCCTTTGAAGAACAGGTAGGGACTCTAAGGAAAGCACTGCAGCACTTTTACCTAAAATTTTTTAACTGACTTCTTGAAGAGACAGGTAAATTATTTGTGAATGATAACCCTTGGCTGAAGTTGGATGAAAAATGCAGACAATAGCATGGTGTTGTGGCTTAACCCCAGCCAGCAAATAAGCACCACGCAGCTGCTCACTCACTCCCCCCCACCCAGTGGGATGGGAGAGAGAATCAGAAGGAAAAAGGTAAAACTCATGGGTTGAGATAAGAACAGTTTAATAGAACAGAAAGGAAGAAACTAATAACTATAATAATAACAAGAATAAAATGACAATAATAATAAAAGGATTGGAATATATAAAACAAGTGATGCACAATGCAATTGCTCACCACTCACCAACCGATGCCCAGTTTGTGCCCGAGCAGCAATCCCCCCTAGGCTGACACCCCCCCAGTTTATATATATACTGGGCATGATGTCACATGGTATGCAATACCCCGTTGGCCACTTTGGGTCAGCTGTCCTGGCTGTGTCCCCTCCCAACTTCTTGTGCCCCTCCAGCCTTCTTGCTGGCTGGGCATGAGAAGCTGAAAAACCCTTGACTTAGTCTAAACGCTACTTAGCAACAACTGAAAACCTCAGTGTGTTATCAACGTTCTTCTCATACTGAATCCAAGACATAAAACCATACCAGCCACTAGAAAGAAAATTAGCTCTATCCCAGCTGAAACCAGGACTCGTGGCTATTCTCATACTTGGAAAGAAACTATGAAATGCTGAGGAAAAAAAGGCTCAAAAGCAGCTAAGTTTGTCTTCTATCAGATGTCCATTCACAGATTTTCTACAATAGAAAAGTAGATCCATGATTTTCTGAAGAACAGGAAGGAAAATAATCTGGACTGAAATTCTCCAGTCACTTACATGGATTGAGCTACACCAGAGAGCTTCAAACCAGCAACTAGTGCCCCCCCGACAGAGCCCTCAGTTTTAGTCTATCCTCATTATGACTGACACTTTCCAACATGCAGCTCTTCCCGGAATAGGATCAAAGATAACCCCAGAACACAGACATTGGCTATGAAGCAATAAAACGAACTAGAGCACAGATGAATTGCCACCACCATCTGAAAAAACTGAAGCTTCTAGCTTTGAAAGGGCTGTTAACTGCCTAATGTAACGGCTTCACTTAACTTCACACAATGCTTCCTGGTTTACAATGACAACAACCTGTTAACCTGTATCTTCATCTCAACAAGATGAAATGCCACATTAGCAGCTCAAAGAAAAAGTTGAAACTAACTTTACAGTTACTCTCATCCAAATATACAAATATATCTTATGCAGGAGGTTCTGGTATGTAAGTATATATACATTCACAGAAGAAAACTAAACCACAGAAAAACAACCAAGGATGTTTTTAATTCTGTCTTTAGCATTTAGGTAAAAAAAAAAAATGCAAGTATCTTGTGTTAGTGGTACTCCAAACACTTTTGCAATAGAAGATTCCTTTTGAGATTTACACCACTCAGTAAAGCATGTTACATGAAAGACATTTTGGCCACAGAAAGATCTCCCTATTCCTAAAATTCTTGACTAATCTCTGGCAAATAACCTAACAAAACAGGAGGTACAGAAGGACCGCTACCCAAAGAGACAAATACTTGCATTTGCAGACATGTAAAGTGGGAAACCAAACTGTCAACTAAGCTGGCACTACTTTCAATATAAGAGAGACAAGTGTTATGGTGGAGAGGTAAGACTTGAAGAAACTGGAAGAATAACGATTCTCATTAACAATTCTGCTATACCAACTTCAGTTAAAACAAACCCAACAAATATTACCTTTTAAAGAGTAAACAGAAACTTTTGTCATTACGTATGATAGTGTGCTAACATCCAGGAGATTCTAAGCAGCTATGAGTCTTCTCACCAGTTCAGTGTTCACCTGGTTCTGGAAAAAAAAACCACAAACAAACAAACAACCCCAAAACCAAACAAAAACCCCAAAACAATCAAATCATCACACAATGAATAATTAAACTATGAAACTAATTGGCACAGGGTATTACAGAGAAAATTAAATATAAAAGGTTTCAAAAAGCAACTAAATAAATTCACCAGAGAAAAACATACTAAGTGCCATTAATGGCTGTACTTTTCTGGTATGTTAGACTACAGGGAAACAAGTTAACTTTCAGTTTAGAAAAGGATTTCTTGTCATTACCACATAGTGTGGTTAGCCACAATATTGAGAGGGTAAAATTGTCCACCTGATGATTCAATCTAATATCACTGCTGGTTCATTTATTTAACTGTGAATCTCATTAATACTTAAAATACTTACATTTCTTGTTAGCTTAATGAAAAACAAAGTTATTTTAGTGTAATGATATGTTTGGTTTTAATTTCAACTTGCTTGTTACAAGCCACAGAAAGAATGGAGAGGATTTTTTTTCCTCATTTTCTTTCTGACAGCAACTTGTGCTTGAAATGTGAGTGTAAATAAAATTACTGAATTTATCCAGGTGCCACATAATTTTCAATAAATTAATTTGTTCTTCCTTTACTCTCCTGAAAATGGCAGTACATCTCATGACACACACACATGAAATTAATGGCAACTAACCACCTCCCTTGGTACTCAGCTTCCTGTTGTGTGATGAAAGATAGGCCAGGTTGGTTGTGGCTGCCTGAATCTCTTATATTTGCCTAATAATAGCCTTTTCCCCATCACAAATATAACTATTAACAGAAAACAGAACATAAACAAAATTTGTCAGAAGTTATTTAAAATGGTCTTCTTGGTGTAGTTAGTGTTTCCTATATAGAATTACAAAACTTCAAAAAAAAAATCACATTAATAGTGGTCCCTTAAGACACTTTAAAGGTCATGTTATCAATAATGATACACAGATTATCAACAAATCCAGATGAGACAGAGATACTAGACTTTTGATTTGGTGATATCAAAGACATTTTGAGTGTGCCCTGAAGGATGAGTTAACAGAGAAGATACAAAATAACCCCTATCAAGTTCTTTCCATAACCATTTAATTTAGCAATAAGCCCCCACTGCATTTGCTGCCCGAGATTATGCTTTTAAAAACAGTGAGACTTCCCCATATTCATTGTTTATAGGTATCTATCCTGCCACAGTGAAATGTACATCATTCCTTTAATGGTGAACATAAAGTATTTACTTATGTGCCTCTCGCTGTATTTTATTACATGACAAAATATCATTCCCTGAAGCCAATATCTAAACTCCATTTCATGTCATTATTTTTTACTTATAGCAGCTAAAGATCAATTAAGTCAGTACATTTTTATTACATTAAATAAACTGGAGGGGTTGAATGAATTTTGTTCATATTTTCACTGTTACAATTTGTTTCTATTAATTGTCAGTTAAGCTAATTGCTACCTTTGAATCACGGTAGTTAACACTAATATACAAATACTGTTTGGTTGTTGTTTATGTTTGCCATAAATTAATTACCATCAAAATTAACCTCTCTCACTGACAAGTGATAAATTACAAGTTGATAGTCTTCTACAGGCTTCAGTAAGTTTCCATTCACTAGATGAACACTCCTATTTAAAAGGTTAAGGAAAATACAATAGCAGTCACAGGTCAGCAACGCATCCTAACACATGCTATTGAAGTAAACTAATCTGATATTAATCGAATGTTCAAAGTACAGTACCAGTTCAAAGACAACTGAGAAAAGCACTTGCTAGTAAGACTCTCCACCCATAGCAGATACAACGTTCAGCCCATGAAACAAACGCTGCAGCCTGCGTATGAACCCAGAAACAGGGTACATGGCTGGACTAGCATTTAGGCACTAGGCTGTGGAGTCAGCAGTAAGAGGCCAGTGCATTTGTCTGGGGAGACAAAGCCAGGGACTATACTGGAAATTAGACTACACAGGAGGGATGGTGCTGAACAGTGAGACATGGGCAACTCAGGTGATAGTGAACTGGCAGTTGAAGTGGTGGCAAACTGGCACAAGCCTTTTGCAACTGCAAGAACAGAACTAAGCAGCAAGACCAGACTAAACTATCTGTGATCAGACTAAACCATCAGCCACACAACACAGAGGCTGACCCACCTTCTTACAGCTATCACACCACAAGAAAGTTCAGTCCGCTACTTGCAGTCTGGTGTTGGTACCTCACTCAGCTGCATCTCTCTCCAACAGACTTCAGGAAACAAATTCTGCCCTCAGTTGCCTAACAGAAATCAGCAGGGCTACTCAGTTGTAAAAGAAATAATAATTCATTCCAGTAACATGGGCTAGGAGCTAAACCTAAACCAGTCTACCTCTACTGATTTGAACTGATTTACACCTGGGATTAATGGGCTATTGACATTTGCATCCAAGTATACAGACCAGACCACGACTTTTAAGACAAAGCCCCCAGTTCGCAAAGAAAGCAGAAACAAAGTAACCTAGCCTGTAGAGCTGAAGAGAAGTGTGATAAAAGTAAAATACATCCCAAGCACTGTTGGGGGCATGCATGGGGAAGGCTGATAGAAGAGTCTTAATGAGGTAAACATATTCTAGCTTTGCTGCTGCCCTATCTTGAGTGTATTTCAGTAAGCAAAGATTGAAGGATGCAAAGGTGTTTTAACGAAGGGAGGGTAACCCAGGTGGAATGTAAAACATTTAAGAGATATCTCAGAGCTAGAAATCAATATCTCTATTTTTGTGATAATAAATTGGCAAACAGTATCCTCAAAGCCCTTTCTTGTCCTCACACCTAACTGAAACACAGGTCAGGGCTCGAAACTTGGTTTTTGAAGCTATGTTCTTTGGGTTTTTTCCTGCTCAGTAGACATTTTGCACACTGTCGTAATAAGTGGTTTTGCTTCTCCATCCATTATACAGTCTAAGACAGAGCTTCTATGTTGGTAAGTAAGAAACTGGGATTTGAGTATCTTCGGGCCTATGAAGCACTGAGCTTTGGTTTCCCACATACTGAGCAAATATCCTAACCAAGAAGATATTATACACAACCTCATCCAATAGTTGCATTTCAGAAAGGCAGCAACCATAGCTCTGTTTTGTAAGTGTATGGTCATTTCAAAGTATGTTAGATTTACCTGGAACGCTGAGGGACTTCAGCACTAGAAGACTACCACATGCAAGATCCACAAAGAAGGCCTAAGTGATGCACATCTATCCTTCCTAATTCCAAGAAACTATGCAGGCTAATTCAAGAGGTAAGAAGAGTTGGACTGTTTTCTCTTTTTCACTTAAACAGAACTGGATTCCCCAGCTAAAATGTAGCTTTCCTTAAAATCTCTGTATGATAGTGTTTAACATACAATGCACTCATAACTATCACGTGTGACTCTTGACAGACTAGATAGCTCTCAAGTGCTCGCCAGTAAAGCTTTTTACAATTAACCCCTCACCAAGAAAAGCTTACAAAGAGTTTGGATATCACATAATGCAGTTCATTTCCGGATTTTTTCCAAAGCCAGTATAAACTCCCATATGCTCAGGTGCAGTACTCAGCACTGCTAGGCGGAAAAATATTTGCAGATCATTGTTATGTGGTCAGGTCTTTGGAAAATACAATCAGTATTTCAAGCAATTTGATATTTGATGTAGATGAACTTATTGCATATTCAGATTCTCTCTTGAATTCATACCTGCCATTGTAAAACAAGAGAATATGAATTATAAGACCCTTAAGCAACGTATGCGGAGGATTAATCACGTTGTAGTCTATCTGGGCACTGAATGTCACCATTGCTCCACGCAAATACTGTGCCATTGAAAGTGCACTTACTAGACTGTAGATAAAGTGAGCCATAAAATGAGAAATCTCATCATATTTGACAGTGCATTGTGAAGCACTCCCCATTAAGGGATGGGAATAAAATGTTTATGAGCTAATTTATTCCAAACATGTTTGTAACTGTCTATGGTTAGTGCTGTTTGATCCAAGAAAAGGTTACGCTGATTTGAGTGGGAAAGACACAAAACCTCAAACTCTGAGCGTAGACACCAAGTTTGAAATCTTTTTTTCAAACCAAGACCACATCAGAAATATTACCTCCAGTCAAATCATGCAAATTCATTGCTCCCTGGCGGCTAAAAGAAATTCATTGTTTCTCTGCTTGTATTGTTCAAATAACTGGTGTGTGTGTGTATTATTTTATCTTTGCCTTTCTACTGTCATATACAATAGTATTGCCAGGAAAACTGTTTTCTTCTTTGACACACCTACCTGAAAAAAAAAAAAAGGGGGCAGAGAAGTGGGTAGAAAAAAATTGGTGTTTGTTTATGCTCTCACTGAACACCAACATTGGAAGTAATACCAGATTGTACAACAGGGATGTGCAAAAAAAAAAAAGAAAAGCTGTTAATAATAAAAAGCTGAAAGGCATTACCTTCTGTATTTGACAAAACCTGTTAGAACAAATCAAGCAATAAAAAAATAATGATTTAAGAAAAATCTAAAACAGCTGCCAAAATTTAAAGACAGAATGCAAACTGCAGAATGTAAGTCTTGATAATAATGGTGTAATATAGAATTGAATATCCTCTAAAACCTAGAGCTGATCGTTCTGAAAAATAAAATGCAAAGGCTAACAATCCAGTTTAAGTGATAGTCTATTATGTTTGAAAAAGCAATCTTACCTCCCTCAAGGTAATTACAAATTTCCTTCATCTGTCTCAGCTTGAGCAGTTGCCAGTATGTACATCCAATACAAAGAAGACAGAGCAAACTTTAAACCATATATGGTATTGAACTAAAGCTACCTACCAGCATGAAAAAGATATTCATCTGGCAGATTAGTAAATTAATTATAACCCAGGATAATGTAAGGACACTCAAACTCATCCCATTCTATGTTAATACAGATGCAAAATTACTGAAAGTGAGGTATGAAACAGGGGCACCCATAATCCAAAAACAGGGGGATTTGGTCCCTGAAAAAGGGTTGAGGAAAGCAATGTAAAATTAGAAGTTAATCTTGCCATTCATTAAAGTAGGACACACTGTCTTCTTTTGCATTCACTCAGCATATAGTGTAATTACAGCTGAGTAAGGATTCAAGGTAGTAAAACTGGGACTACAACTTTTAGGCAAAAATTAAGAGAGAAGGGACATTATTAGTGAGGAGTATAGTCTTTCTCCTTTTACTCTGAAATTAGTCAGAGTGACAGGCACTTGTGCCAGCTGAACATATGTGGTAATATCTAGTCCACCTGTTTTAGGGTAGGGGGACAATACTATTCCCACATACATAAAGGTAGTAAAAAGTTTTCCAGTTGAAAATTTCTTTAGAGAAATATGTAGTTTTTTCAAACTCACAAATCTATATGGTTTTCTGATGCTTCATTCACCCCTCTGGTGAGACCATAACAAGCCCCCATGAACATGCATATTCCCAGCTGAGTTAATACTGACGTGCAGCCAGGCTTCCAACTGTGCCACAGACCAGGAGCGCTAGGAGTCTCTGCAGCAGTTTTATCCCTTGCAGGGAGCTCTAAAAGGTTTCAAGAAAAGGAAAAGAAGACAATGCTGTTAGTTCTTCAAAGGATGATTTTTAAATTCCTATTCCCAGGGAGGTTTTAAAAATGCATTTTTCCTTCCCCTTCTGAAAGATTTTTCCTTATGCCTTAGGACACTGAAGTCAGCTGTTGTCCATCTAAAATGCCACTTGTCAAACATGAGGCAAGAGTGGGGTCTCTTTATGTTAAAAACAAGGATGTCTAAGAAGTTCTGACACTCCGACTTCATTCCAGAGGGTTCATTTTCACAAGGCATTGTCACATTCAGAAAAAAACATCCTTTTTAATTTCACAGCAGATTGCTCTTTACTAGAACAATTTTGGCAGCGTTAGATCAATCTAAAATATGCTGAAAATTCTGAAAATTATAGGACTTACCCTGCCCTAATTCCATCTTGCTTTTTTTATTACTTGCTCTAGCATCTGTGGTAGCAGACTTATAAAGCCTGATATGTGCTATTGCATTCTCCTCAGAACATCCAATTGTCATTGAAGTGAATTATCAGGTGGAAGACAGGCTTCACTGGTGGAGACTGTTGCTTAAACAGACACACATTATCTACAGAGCAAAAAAAAGATTTCCCAAGATACATACTGAAAATTGACAAACTGTATTATGTTCCCGCTTAGTGACAACCTCTTCCACTTGGAAAAGTAGTAAATATATGCTGTAAAGGTACATTGTTAAAAGACCTGTGGCCCTGGAAGTGATTATCTGAAAGAGATCAGGGACATAAAAAAAATTCAGGCATCTGAGGAAGAGAGACCATTACTGTACATAAGCACAGGGATGAATGGGACTGAAAAGAGCTACAGCAAGTGTTAAGAAGAAACGATTGGGACCTCTAAATATGAAACTAGAGCTAGATAAAGACTAGAGATCATACCTACCTTCTGAGTGAAGGTATTTTTATTGAAAATATTTTTATGAGAATTTTTTACTTGTGGGTTTGGGTTTTTTTTTTTCTCATTCAGGCCATTTATTCTGTTTACCAAAAAGTAGCGGGGGGAAAAAAAGAAAAATATTTTAAGTTTTTCCTACTGCAATAATTTCTGTTTTGATGGAGAAAGGTATGCCATTTTTTCCAGCATACTACTGGATAACAACTTATCTATCCACCTATATATCTTCCACATAGCTCTTGATTAAAAAATTGGCAGAATTCTCTTCTTTCTTTCAAAATGGAATTCCAGTTCTCTTTACATTTTCAGCTCCCTGAAATAGTCACTCTGAAGTCAAAATACTTCTAAGCCATTCAACATCTTCCTCTCTGTGCTGGTTTTGGCTGGGATAGAGTTAATTTTCCTCACAGTAGCTAGTATGGGGCTCTGTTTTGGATTTGTGCTGAAAACAGTGTTGATAACACAGGGATGTTTTCGTTACTGCTGAGCATGCTTACACAAAGCCAAGGCCTTTTCTGCTTCTCCCACCAGCCCACCAGCGAGGAGGCTGGGGGGGCACAAGAAGTTGGGAGGGGACACAGCTGGGACAGCTGATCCCAACTGACCAAAGGGATATTCCAGACCCTATGACGTCATGCTCAGCATAGAAAGCTGGCGGAAGAAGAAGGAAGGGGGGACGTTCAGAGTGATGGCATTTGACTTCCCACGTAACCATTACGTGAGATGGAGCCCTGCTTTCCTGGAGGTGGCTGAACACCTGCCTGCCGATGGGAAGTGGTGAATGAATTCCTTGTTTTGCTTTGCTCGCCTACGTGGCTTTTCCTTTATGTATTAAACGGGTTTTATCTCAACCTATGAGTTTTCTCACTTTTACCTTTCTGATTCTCTCCCCCATCTCACTGTGAGGGAGGTGATTGAGCGGCTGCATGGTGCTTAGTTGCCAGCTGGGGTTAAACCACGACACTCTCAACATAAGGCAAACCAATGCTTAGAAAGACGCAATGGCTTAATGCTGTTAATTCAGCCCAGTACTACAAATGCCGTAATGGGATGTGCTAACCCAGTACTAACCAAATGCATGTTAACTGGGAACCTGTAAGCTCAGCTGCTCCCCCCGCCCTCAGGTGAAACTGAAGATGAGTTAAGTTTTTGTACTATTAGGCCTGACTATAGACAATTACTTTTACATTTACTTTAAAAAGAAGCTGTGAAAATTTAGTAAGGAAGGGGTTCTCAGGATGCAGTCTGAAGATTAAATTAGTAACTACAGATTTCTTGAATGGTGTCATACCTATGCTCTTCCTTCCATCCCTTTTCCCTGTAATCCTACAGTGCCCAGATTTTTAAGCATTCACAGGGTACTGCTGCTGTGCCTCTCTGGACATGTCGTGCACTGGGTGTGGTGGAAGTTCTGAGCAGATTAGGTGATGCAATGCTTCAGTAGTGCTTGGCATCTGCCTCCCAGGAAAGGCTTGTACTCAAAAGGGCTCTGCTGAAAAAGAAATTCCCTGAGCAGTAGTTAAATATTAATGTTTCACTGCCAAGTTGCAACACTACACACATGCTATGGCTACCAATATGGCACTGTTATTTTTTGTTGTTGTTGTCGAAAGTTTAATGCAATGAAAACAGTGGAAATGTTAGAAATAAAGAGGAGGTGGTTAAAAGGGTGCAAGACCTGGAATGATGACAAGCAGGGATGTAAAATAAGGGCAAAGCCAGTCTCAGCCATGATAAGAGTACCACTAGGCAGTGAGCCACGCAATATAGTACCCGCAATTAAGCATTCAAGTAATCCTGCATCCAATCTGCAAGGCTTGAGCTGAAATGCAACAGCTAAAAAACTCAAGAGCGTCAGCCAATTATCAGATAAGTTAGGTGGTATCCTAAGTGAGAGACATATTGATCTTTCTCTTGCTCTAAAAATCTTTCCTCCAAAGTTTGTTAACTTACCTTTGGTATATTAGAAATTTATTGTAGTTATAAGCTCCTGATGAAGCTCCTGATTATATCTCTACCCAATGGGATACAGACTTTTCATTAGCTACCATGAAGCTGAATACCTACCTGGTAAAAATTGCAACTACAGCAATGAGCTGCGGGGAGTAAAAGCCTATATAACTGTTTATTGGCTCTTCACATTTTGTGTTGAACAAATTGACTTCAAGTTCTTACCAGGATAAGCAAAGGACAACTTGAGGTTGAAAGCTTATCCTGCAGGTCTCATTGAAGAAGGTGCAAGTTTAGCTCACTTAGAATGTAAGCAAAAGAGAAAAACAGCTCAGAAGCTATGCACCACACAAATCTGAAGTTTGGTAAACTGACAGATAGAACTATTTTATTAATCAGGATAAGAACATGGTTTAAATATTCTGCATACCACATCTGCACCTGTTTTTACTACTGTAAGTTTCTTTCAAAAAAAAGAAGAAAGGACCATTCATACTACACACTCTCCTAGATGTATAAAAATTACAAAGCCCAGTTGTTCTTGAAAAAAAACTACTTTAAAAAAGTGAAAATCAAAACCTACCAGTGTAAGTGAAATTCTTTGGATGGTGTGTGGCCTACTCATGTAGAATAAAGAACTCACCTCAAAATAAGCAGTATAAAGCAAGAGTTCATAAATACTTAATGTATCTTGCCCCCTTTTCTTCTATGCTTTCCCTATATTTAATTCATCTAGTTATTGTATTAACAGTGTCTTTCCTTTTGCTCTTCCCTTCAGTTTAAACTGCAAAAATGAAGATGCTGCAAACTGACAATTAATTGCCAGATTCTAAGCACAGTGACAAAGTGCGTATCAACTTATAACATGCAAAGCCTCTAATACTTCAGTACAAGCAAATCATAGATGTGTCAAGAAGCGTTAGGCTGACAGTTGTACAAAGAAACTTATTTTTCTCCCATAAAACGACAACTACAATCTCCACTTATGGCAGGAACAGCAAGAGCAAAATCCATCAAAGCTGGACATGCATAGCATTGCTGACACAAGTACAATATCTGCTGATACTACTGGGAGATCTCACTTCTCACCATGGTCTCAGATCTTCATCTGCCTTGCTGGATACTTTTTCTGAAGTACATTTCCTATTTCTGACATGTTGGTCCTTACTAGGTAATGACCCAAATAAAACTGCATGAATAGTCTTAGACAAGAACTAGAAAAGATCTGATTCTTCTCTCAGTACTTTCACACTGGATCACTTGGTTTGTTTTATCATCCAGTGTCCACTGGTAAAAGTATGAGGAGAATCCTGGGAAAAGGGCATAATCTTGTTTTGTTGGTTATCAATCTGTGAAGACTACTTGTGGACTTGGTGAAGTTGAATTAACGAAACCAAAATGTCACTGAAGTTCTGAACTACAGACCTCAGCCCTTCAAGCTGATCTGCCCAGGCAGATCCTTCTCTGTCTCAATTTACATATAAGAGTTCTTCTAATGCTATATCAAATAAAGTATTTTAGAAAACGATCTGCTCAGCAGCAACTCTCACGCTATTTTAGATGTCTTTTTTTTTAAATGCACATAAGATAATTACTTAATCAGTTAACAATTTCCCCACAGTACTTTGACCTTAGCTACAAAATGGATAAGCACAGCAATTTTCCACCCAGTAGTGAAGAGGAACTGAGGACAGACGCCTATTCTTACCAAAATGAATGTTTAAAATTTAAGTTTAATGAAGGCAAGAGAAATCGCTGTAAAGGTGATGTAATAAATCTATCATCATGTCCAAGAAAATTTAGCCATTCTAATAGTTACTGAATCTCAATAAACATAATCTAGTGTATTAATATCATCTTATCTTCCAAAAAAGTCCCTTTGATATTAAATCTTTAGAAACAGTGAACCCCTACATCAATTTTATAGCACAAAGTTGTCCCGACAACAAGTTCAAGATGTATAGCACTTTTTCAAGGCAAGAAATCTCAGGACACTTTTAAAGGTGTACAA
>VYZV01008319.1:1215-18031 GCA_013401275.1 Pandion haliaetus | reverse complement strand
GAAATTAGAACAAAATTTTTTGTAAAAGTTGGGGTTTTTGCTTTTTAACATGTCTTCCATAGCTGGAGAAACTTCAGGTCATGCATGAAGAACTCAAGACTCGGTCACAAGAAGAAATCAGGCAGCTTTGGTCTCAGCTTGACAGTACCCGAGCAAATAGACAAGAGCTAAGTGGTATGTTCAAAACTGATGCATTTTATTTTTTGCCTCTTCTTCATATAGAAGTATGCTTTATTGACATGAAATACTTGATTTAATGGTGTACCAGAAACACACAGGTAGGTCATAGTAGTGTCAGTGGGTTGTACCCTAGTGATCTGCTTCTGAAGTGAGAGGTGAGTCAGTGTCACATGACTAGTTGGTTCTGCAACGTCAAAAAGCATAGTATGGCTGTGAGGAAAAGCTCACTCCTGTGCTTTTCCTTTCCCTTCCCACTTTTCCTGCACACTATAAAAATCTTTAGTGAAAACCAAACATTTTTCATTGCAATGTCAAATTCAGTATAATGTAGTTAAAAAGTGGAGAAAATGCTTGTCAATGCAATAACATGCTCCTGTTTGTATTCAGTATGGAAGCGGGTGTGAATTCAATTGAGAAAACTGTTAATTGTAGGTAGACAGTAAAGCTCACTGCTTAGTTTATGACTGAGTGGTTTGTTGTGGCCATTTTCTTTTATTTGGAGATAAGAGATCAGCCTGCTTAAAAAAAACAAAGGCAGAAATATTTTAAAACTGTTATTAGGTTATATCTTGAGGTAGAAATGCCTTTTTTTCTCCTTTCAGTTTTGTGAGTTTAATAAAATGCTTTTTCATTGACACTCAAGATGGGGTTCATCATCTTCTGAAAGACTTCTAATTCTTAAATATAGAAAAGCCCCAGGTTAAAGATCTTTACTTTAAAATAAAATAAAAATATTCAGGTGATACTTCTGAAATCAGAATGAATGGTAATGTTGTTTCCCTATAAGGCTAAAAATAACCTCCTTTTTCCATAATAATGCTTCTATTAAAAAAATAAACAAATCCCCTAAACCTAAAAGCAAAAAATAAAAGGAAAACATTGTGCACAGCAATTAAACATGAACAGTTTGGGGTTTTTTGTTCTTCAGTTTGTTTGTTTGTTTGTTTTAAAATGAGTCCTATGTGTATCTGCATTAAACTTACGAAAAAGTTTTAAAGCCTGAGAGAAAATAATGCCTGGATGAAATATGACATCATATGCTTTATGTATCTTAAGATTTCTGTTTCAAGATTTAGGTGTATTAAACAAAGCAGTCAGCTTTACAGTGTAGTGATCAGAGATGACACACATCTTTGGTTGAAATCAAGTAGAACATCTCATATATGTTTGTGCAAACAGATATATAATACAGGAAAGAAGAAATTTTTGAAAAATAAAAAAGCTAGAGACCATGATGTTAACCTTGTCTATGTGTGTTTTCACCTTGTATTGAGACTGTAATATTAGGTGGTGTTCTTTACTTCTGCTGGGGCAGTTAAAAGGCAAATGTCATATGCTTCAAATACAATTTCAGATTTTCTGAATAATATGACTGTAAATAGCTTTTGAAGTATAATGGGGTTTTGTGAGGGTGGTTTTTTTGGTTGGTTTTTCTGGTCATAAATAGAAAAATTATTTATTCAATCTACTCAGATTTTACAATGACTTTTTCAGATCTCTGTTTTGATACTACAAAATTATAGAAGATAGCACTTTATAGTATTTGCTGGAATTCTTGTATTTCCTCTTGGTAGCCCTAACCTATATTAACCTTTCGAATGTCTTTCCATGTTTCTAATCACTCACATTTCCATTCTTTGGACCCTTTCTGTTTCTTCATCTTGCTTGAGATGGTGAGACCAGAATGCAAGCCTATGGTCCAGGTGAGGATATCTTTTGGTGTGTGAGATCTTAAAGGTGTTTTGTTTTACTCCGCTTTTCTTCACTTGAGTGATCATTTGACAATGCATTCAAATTGATTTGAGGACAACAGCAGCTGGATGATGGGATTGCTGCTCTGACCTAAGAATGACATGCCAGTTCAAAACTGTTAAACACTCTTCTGGGTTAATTTTGTGCCGGCAGACTGTGCTGGTTAGGCAAAACCTACCTGGTGCCACATTGGACTTCCCTTGCCTATCCCATTGGTGGTGTTACTAGTCCCTGCTTGTCACTTGATTCCTCTAGTCCCCGTGCTTGGCAACTGCTCCCTTTGGAAGCAAACTTGAGCTGTGTACTTACTTCTCTTATTCTTTCTGTTTGCACGTTCATTGTGAGAATTTTTCATGCCAAGTGTGCATTTTCTGGTTTGCTACACAAAAACACACTGACAATCAGCTGTCTTGCTTCCTGGGTGGCGTCCTCTGTTTTCATAAATGTTTCTGAAGGTTCTCGTATAATATAAGCAGCTGCTTTTCTCCAAGTTCTTTCTTGTTGAAATGCAGTTCCATCTTCAGTTGATTCTATGGGAATTCAGCTAACTTAAGTAATCTGGGAAGTTGAGCCATCTGAGAAACGTTTTTAAGCCCCTCTCATGATTTTTGTCCTTTTTTCCTACCTTTTAACTTCCTGATACGTTACTGCTTCTTTAATACTGAATGTGAGGAAGAAAGCTCTCAAAGAGTTGATGAATATGCTGCAATGCTGGCCATTGCCCTCATCCCCTGAAAGGAAGGTAGCTTGCTGAACCAGCCTTGATTGCTGTTTTCTACTGCATTCTATATTTTTTTTTTTTGTTTGGATGGTTCTTTTTAATTCAATGAATTTTTAGCCTCTGCTTGAGCTAATGATGGATAGCCAAACCATCACTAAAGTAATAGTGAATAGATTTTATTTTTTCTTTCTTGTGATTTTGTTTTTCTGCATAGTTTGTGCTAAAGTTGTTTTTGTTTGTTGGGTACTTTTCCCTGGAGCAAATTAAATGTTCTTGACTAAATTATTGCTTCTGGTTGCTACAACAATCAGGTGTGAAGGTTAAGCAGTATTGCAGGACTCTGCATGCTACTAGCCCAAACCTGAAGCACAAGGAAACTAGGAGGGCTAACAGTCTGCTGGTAGTTTTGATTCTTGTCATGAGGATAGTTTCTCTGAATGCAGAGTAAATGGAGAACATGGTTTTACTGTCTTCTGAGGAAGGAATGTTTTGTCTTTCAGAAGTTCATTTTCTTACGTAGCTTGTGGGATGACATTTTACTGCTAGCTCAAAAACTAAAATATCACTGTTCTTCACAGAATGACTTAGCCTAAAGATATGTACTTCTGAGTACTTGTGTTTGGTTTTGCTTCCATTCCAGAGCTAAAAGAGCAGCTCCTGGCTCGTGCATCACGGGTGGAAGAAATAGAACGCTTAAAACAAGAATTTGAACAGCAGCGTCAGCAAAGAAAAAGTGAGCATGAGACTGAATTGGAACAACTGAGACTTTATTTTGAAAAGAAGTTAAGAGTTGCTGAAGAAAACTACAGAGAAGAATTGACTTTGCTGCATCAGAGACTGCAAGAACTGAAGGAATATTCACTGTCAGAGTTGGAAGTGATTCAAGATCAAGGAGGGGTCATTAGGTGATCTATTTTTTTCCTTTCATCTCATGTTATGACAGCATGCTTCCTTTTTTTTTTTTTTTTTTTTTTAATATAAAAGGTGATGTTAGCATCTAAATATATTGGGATTGAGCATTAGGTGATCTGTTGTTAGAAACCTAGTGATGGAAGTCATGAGTGCATAGTCCTGAGCAGTTGTTACATTTGCGCTGTAGTGCTTTCAGTACTACATCCTAAGTCAGCAAGTTTGTTTAAGATTGTAACATGTATCACAAATTAAACTTTAAAATCCTTTTCTCAGTTCTTCTGTTGCAGTTTTTGAAGAGAATGCTGAGAAAGAGAGAAGGGATACAGTTGATCAGCTAAATCAACAGCTGGAACAACATCAGGTAGGATTTTTACTATATCGAAGTTCTACTGTTCATTACATGACCTGTGTGAAAATTGATGTCTGATTCCTAGCTCTTAGCAAAGAGTTAATTTGAGTCATTTATTAAGGCTTAATTATTTTTGACAAGTATATTGTAAATTATCAACTTTAAATAGTTCTCAGACTAGCAGAATAGATGAAACATAGTGTTCTGTAATTTTGTGTGCTCTGGGTTATCCCGTGCCTATCAAGGAGCTTATCAAACCTCTTCTACACAAGTGCAGAACTCATGGTGTTTTTCTTCTCCATAGCTTCTGTAGAAATTATGTCTATTCTCTTGAAGTGGAGATGCTAATTTGGTGCCTCTTCCATTTATGCACCTATTTTCATGTACCTTGTTGTAATTTAAGGTCTTGACTTCTTTGCTCAACTTATTTGAAGTTGACTGAGAGTTTTAAAAAGGAATTTTCCTTTTTTTTGGCTTTAGATTTTTATTTTTTAAGTTAATTATAAAAAGTAATATTTTTTTTAGTGGGGGGAATGACAAGCAGACAAGACACACACAAGACAGTGTGAGCTCAATTTCATTAGTAAATCACACAAAAAAGTATCAGTTATAAATGAGAAATGTATATGTCGCCTTTTTTCTTGCTGCTATTTGTACCTAGCTGAGTATGAAACTGCATTCATAGATCGTTACTTCTAAGTTCTGTGGTGTGTATAGAAGGTGGTCTCTTCATTGTTGAGAGTTGACAGTTTCTCCACCCAGATGCATGTGGGACTTCCTCCTCTATTATACTTTCAAACAGCTCCTGAAACTCGGATCTGCCTTGTGGCACGGTTCCAAAGCATATCTATCTTGAGGGGCTTTGCGGCTCTAGTAGCAAATGGAGTGGCAGGAATGGAGCAAAACCAGTAGGGTTTTTGGAAACCAGATATGTATGTGTCAAGCAGGTGCTTTATACAGCAATTCATGTAGTGCTCTCCTTGAAAGATTCTCTGCATGGTTTCTTCAAAGCTGAAGGTGTCTTTCTAACCCACTTCTTATGCAGGAAGAACTTGCCAGTTTGCAGGTACAACTTAAAGAAAACCACAGGCATGAATTAGACTCCTTAAGATCTTCTCTTGCACTTCAATATAAGGAGGATCTAATGAAAATGAAGATGGATCTGTCAGACAAATATATAACAGAAATTGAGGAAATGAAAAGAAAGCATTGCTTAGAACTTGAGCAGCTCCGTGCCCAACTTTCAGAAGAACATATTAAAGGTAAGATGATCTGACAGACTGGGAAGTAAAACAGTAAGTGCTTGTGTGACTTATATTTTTCTGTAAATAGGCTTATCTGAAGAAGTTTTCAATTTTTTATTAGTTTAAACTGTAGGGAACATTTAACATAAGTTAATCCCTGGCATCGAGTGCTTTATTTTTTGACTTCTGTGGGCATGTTGAGTTGCACTTTCAAAGATGTGGTGACCTGAAGTTGATTATTTTGTAGTAAAACCTACTACAACTGTGGAACAGTTGCTAAAAGGAGCTGATCAGATTTCCATTCTTGATGCCTAGAAGGGCACTGTGAGTTCCTGAATTAATATTTGTTTGAAAATTTATTAGTGTTGTCTGTCAGCTATGTTAAATGTCTCATGTATTTGCATGAAATAGGCCAGTTCTCAGTCTGTTCCATGGAGTAGACCCACTTCTGTTCTATGTACCATACATCTTTCGCCTGTGTTCCTTTTGTGGGTTTGAGAGTGCTCTGCCTATTTAACGTTAATATTTCTTTCTCCTCCTGTGTTTTCCACTAGTTGGCATACATATTGGGATGAATTTTTTGAACGAAGAGGAGAGTATTTATGGGTAGCAGAATTTGTAATAGGTATCTTTTGCTGTAGCATTCAGGTTAAAGTTCCTCTTAAAGCTAAATTTAATGAGACTTCCTGTGTGATCATGGGTTTCTTAACAGTTGCTGCTTTTCTTGGAAATGTAATAGAAATATACTGCCTTGTACTGGTTCAATATGAAATGCATATATTGTTGAGGTGCAGGTAAGAGATCATAGCAGTTCTTGTATCTGCAGCCTCTTTCTGGGAGCACAGCATGATACACAAACATTTGAACTTATAATCCATAACTTACAGTTAGCTATATAACACACATGGCTATAACTATATTCCACTGTATGTTGGCTAAAGGATCAATACAACTTTTTAAATTTGCAGTTATATTTCTTATCTTCAGTTATTTATTTATTTATTTTTAATGCTAGGCAGTATATCAAGACTGCTTAAATTAGAATGGTTAGAGATTTGTCCCATTTGCTTTTTTGGGAAATGCCTTATGTAAATAGTATGTGCAAAAGAGGAGATAAAACTTCCATAAATCTGCCATTACGTTGCCCAAAAAGAAAGTCAGCTCATGTGGCTGTTGCTGATAGGAGGGAGGTCCTTTCACAGGTTTCATGTTCCATACCCATTATTGATAGTAACAGTGTGTTGATACTGATAAATTTCGAAGGTGGTGATTAAAGAAAGAGGAACAGAGTGCAGAATCATCCTGATAAGGGATTCTTGTTGGTCTGTATTTAGTAAGGGTAGTGACAAACTGTACAGCTGACAATGTTCAGCTTTATTTCTGTGCATTGATAGGACCTGTTAAAATAAAATAAATTCCAGAATGTAATTTTATTGTTTGTTTTGTGTTTGTTTTTGTGGTTTGTTTTTTTTTTCTTTCAGAAATCACCAAACTGCGCCTACAGAGTGCTCAAGACGCAGCACGTCAAGTTGAAGTGGAAGTGGCTGAGCGAGTGTCTGTGCTGGAGGAAGAGCACAAAGCTAAGCTCTCTCTCCTCCACTCTGAGAAACAGCGTATTGCGGAGCTTTCAGAAGAAATAAAGCACTTAAAGGAAGAGATTACTAAACAGAAAGATTTTTCTGTGCAGAATGAAAAGCATCTGAAAGAGGAAATGGAAAAGGTAATTTGTATTACAATACTGTTTTGTATAGAATTGGGCAAGCTCAGATCCATTGGGAAGGCCAAGGGAGATAGAAGCAGTTCTTATCTTTAAATGTGCCTAGTTTAGCGATGGTAGCTTCAGCTTTAAATGGACTTGCATGGATACACGAATACTGGAATACAAGTCAAGTTCAGAGCATTTTAATGTTAAACACTTAGTTTCTCTGCAGATGAACTTTTCTTTAAGAGCACAAATAGTGTGGGAAGGCAAGTGCTTTAAGGGTTGGTCCAATCCACCTTTTATATTGACGTGGGTCAAGCATATGTATACCACTTCAATACAGGCACATACAAAAGTACCTCATCCTGAACATCTCCCTGCAGCACATCGTAGTGTCCGGGTGCGAAAGTAACATGGTGCACTTGCATACTGTGACATGTCATGCGGTAATGGAGAATTCAGCAGAAAGCGCTGTGGCAGATAGAAAAAGCCCCTCTGCTGAACAGGTCCCCTCTAAGAAATTTCTGGTTTTGATAGGACTGTCTCTTGAAGCAAATAACCAGAAACAATTTTTCAGACCATTTTATGAGGTAAGAAGAGAGAATTGGACAACAGATTTCTGCTTTTGCTTTGCTTTGGTGTAGCTCTTACGCCTTCACTGTCAAAGTCTTCTAGTTGACAGAACCATATCTGGCACCTTCCCTCTTACCTGTTAAATCAGCTGTCCCATCTGAGGATAAACCCAGATTGGATGTTAATTCATTGCTTAATTTGTTCCAATATTTGAATGCTTATGAGAATTAAATGGATGAAGCTCTTATTTCTCAAGTCCTCCTTTTCTCCCTTTTTAAAGAGAGATAGGTATGTCCATCCTTTTCCAGACTTAAAAACTGGTGGAAAAGGCCAGAGAAAACAATTGCAGACTGTTTGTAGATAACATGGAGACTCAGCTGAAGCTTTCAGTAGTAAAGCTTTCAGTACTATTACTTTACTCTTACCATATGCAGTATGTTGTTTGTGGCACTGCTGACTGGGTAAAAGATAAGCATGTGCAGAATGCGGTGTTTGAAATGAGCTTGTCCTGCATGCTGATCCTCTGCCTGGAAATACATATTTTGTTTGCCTTCTGGTCTCTCACTCTCAGAAACAAAGTGAACCGATTTTCTCAATTGCCTCTCTATTGCCAGTGCCTCCCACAAAAGTTTTCATGGATTTTGTGTTAATCAAAATTTGGGTTTTTTGCCTTTCTTTTCTGCCTCTTCATTTAGGTTGTAGCATAAATGAATGCTTAAGTATTTGTTCAAAACAAACCTTCTAAGTGAAAACTGAAGTGTATACTTTATACTGATGCTCCCATGTGATTTCTTACTTGCTTTTGATTTTCTTATAAGAAATGACCCTGTTGTTTCCTTATCTTACTGTTTATTTGTTTACCTGTTTACCTCTAGTGTATTTTTAGTGTCTTTTTTTGCCTTTTGTCATTGAGCAATCACTTGGTGCTTTGGCTTCTGTTTTTTATGCTACATGCTTTTTATTTTGCTTTTATGCTATGTACGAGAACTGCCCTTGTCATGGACTTGGACAATGCATATAAAATACCACTGGCATGTATAAGGAGAGGAGAGGTTTAAAAGAGGTTTTAATCATGCTCAATATAAATACCTAAGTGCCCACAGCTTTATAAGTTGAACTCCTGAAATGAAGAAAAGTGGCCCCAAGAGAAAACAACATAGAGTACCATATTAATTCTAGAATTTTGCCTTAATTTTTTTCTTATCTTCCTTACCGCAGTTAATTCTTAATAATGCGTTGAATTCAAGTACCTATGAATTGACATTTCAGCCTTACTTTTGTTTGGAAGGGTTACTTCACTGCAGGAATTTAATCTCTCCAAGACCGTAAATGCCTGAGAATGTTCACTTCACACACTTCAGTTTGGTTTTGGTATTTTAAGCATTTTTTTAATAACTGTGTTCACAGGTAAAATATAAAATCGCTGAGCATCACAAGAATAAATTAAGGGAGGCCAGAGAAGAAGTCCAGAAAATAGAGACTATGTACAAAGAAAAAGAGAAGAAATGGAAATGTGAAACTGAGGACCAGAGAATCCAAGCAGAAGAGAAGTTATCATTGTTGCGTATAGAACTGCAAAATAGAGCGGAATATGAGAAGCAGAATTTACGAAAGGAGTTTGAACTTCGTGAAGCTGAAATGAGTCAACTTCAAGATCACCAAGCTTCCAAAATTCTAGAATTGGAGAAGCTGGTAAAAGAGCAGCAAAACAACTTGCAGCAGCTAGAGGACAGCCTAGCAAGTGCACAGGCTGTGCAGAAATCTCAGGAGCAATATGACACTGACCTGCTGGCAGCCAAAGCGCTCATGGCAAAAGAAATGGAAAAGGCCACGCTTTGTCTGCAGGAAGAATGTGCACAGAAACTTATGGAAGCACAAAACAAGTAAGTCATGAGTATTTGAGCACTTTCACTCACCAGTTCAGTTGTTATTGTTCCTTTTTCTTATTTTAAACTTAATGAGTGGTAGTGATGTAGGTTTGTCACTTGATGGCACCAGCTAACTTATGTATGTAAAGCTTACTCTCCCAAGGAACAGTAATGCTGTCCATTACGGTTTATTTTGCTTCATGTACATGCATTTAATCTAGTCCAGCAAATCAAATGAAATGTAGTCAAGTTCTGCCTGTTACAGTTAAGAATACAACACACAGCTGAAAATTGTGTACTAGCCTTGGAGGAGGGTAAGTGTTACAGGATGTGTAAGTGGAAAAATTCTCTAATTTATTCAAATGTTTTCAAACAATTCAAATTAATTTGAGTAAGTTTTTCCTGGTGAATGAAACTTGTGTTAACCACTGAATGCTGAGGTTGATGGACCACATATGGCGTTCTTCAGTTCTGGTTAGACATGAAGGTTGTAACTGCTCAATTTTTCCTCCCCTTTCCACCCCCATTGTTTTTAAGTGTATTAAAGGAAATATTCAAACAACTAGATGTTTGGTTTTGCATGCACTGCTTCAAATTTGTCCCTTCTTTCGTCCCCAAACATAGGCTCACAGAACAAGATTGGGGAAACAATTACAGTAAGAAAACACTGAAAGCAGGAACTTAGCCTTTAAATAACCAATCACTTTTTAATTATTGGTGTCCCTAGCCAAAAATACTATAGTTAATGATTATAGTAAATTGCAGCACTTCAGATACTAAATCTTCCACATCAAGCTTTAAGCAGACCTCAGAGAGCTGAGATGAGTTTGGAGGAGCCCCGAAGTATTCCACATGTACTTCCGTAGTGGTTTTATGTCTCAGTCTTAACCAGATGTTTTTAGAGATGTTTCTTGTGACAGTTTGTTTACTTGCAGACAATGCTTTGAGATGTAGACAATGTATATACTATGTCCTAGATGCTCTCATATGGCAGTATTTTCTGAAACAGAGAGACAGTGATTGATGTTTGTATGTTGCCCTGTATTACTGAGTAGTTTAATAGGGGTGCCAGTCTACCTAGTAATAACCAGATACTACCAAGTGACATTGCATAAATCTTTAATTATGTGGCTATGAAATCATCGTTGTGGCTTGCTTTGAATTAGTTCTGTATTTGAAACATAAAGTAAAATTTGTGGAGGCTGGGTAAGGCCTACTTATTTTTCTTTTATTTTTATTTATTAGTTCAATTATTTAAAAAAACCCAACAGTGCCCCTTTTTGACAATGTTCTCTTAACTTTCTTGGAAATAATATAGGTTTATGGAGGAACACAAAGCTATGACTGAGAAATTCACAACTGAGCAAGAGATTCTTCTCCAAGAGCTGAAAAAGAAACATGTCAATGAGCTGGAACTCCAAAGTCAGCAGTTACAAGAGAAGCATAAGCAGCAAATTTTGTCTCTTACAGCTGAGTTTCAGACAAAGCATCAAGCTGAAATTGAGACTCTTAAATCTACACTAGAAAGTAAACAGCATATTCAGCTTGAAGCTTGTGTTGCTGAACTACAGACAAAGCATCAGGCACAAATTGATGAGCTGGAGGCTAAACACTTATCAAATCTGGATTCCTTGGAGTCGTCCTACCTGTCTGAAATTCAGAATATAAGAGATGAACACAGTCAGGCTCTTGAGAAGCTACAGCTGCAGCACACAGAACAGCTCCATGAAAAGGATAAAATGAATCAAGCACGCTTGGCTCAGGAGATAGAGATGTTGAAATTAAAGCATGCTGAAGAACTTCAGCTTTCCCAAAATAATTTGAAAATAGAGCTAGCTACTGTTCATATGGAAAAACTTAAAGCCATGGCTGTTGAAGCAGAAGAAGCTCATAAGGTGAGTCAGAAATAAAACTTGGCATAGAAGGTGAACTTTCATGGTACATTGTGTGGGAACACCTTTTCCTTTGTTCTTCGGGTGTATTTCTACAACCTCTTTTGTGCCAGCACTAACGCTTGTGTGTGGCCATATTGTGAGCTGAAATAGGAAACTGAAGCTGAAAATTAAGTCCATCTGGTCGTATCCCCCCCCGCCCCGAATGCTCAGACTAATGAGTTTTCTACCTCAGTATGTGGAAAAGTTACGAATGAGGTAAATATTTTTTAACATAATTCAGATTGGAGGGTCTCTATTTTGCGCCTCAGAGCTTCTCTTCCTGGTGGGGTTACCATGTAATTCTTCAGAAGTGATTAGAACAAAGTAAATGTAATTCTGTAGGTTAAGCTACATCTTTAGGAATCTAAAGTTTCTCCGTAGCGGCACAGTCTCAAGGGGAAGAATAGAAGAAGGGTATCTCTAAAGGGCCCAGGTGGGATTTTGGGAGCAGGTCATGGGTGAGTGGGTCTTGTCTTAGNAGTCAAAGAGGTTAGAAGGCTCAGCTCATTGCTAAAACTTCAGAGAGAGATACACTGTTTTTCAGACTTACCTGTCACCATGCCCACTTCAGAAACTTATGATTATACATTGTTTCTGTGCCCATAAAGGCTAAGAGGAAGGTCTTGTGGGGGGAAAGGTGGGTATTTTTCTTCTATCCTATCTTTGCTAACTAATCTTAAATCTGCATTTTAGTTGTTCTTGAGTGTAAAGAACTTGAAAAAGTTAAAGATTGTACTGATGGGGAGTGCTGTCATGGGTAGAGGAGTAAGTAGGGGATTTACAAAACTTTTACTAGATAGGAAAAATAAACCCATTTCAATGATATAGAGAGTGTGTATATGTACGTGTGCTCATCATTTATGAGGCAATATTGTTCCTGTTTACTTAAAAACCTTTGATACAGCAGGACACGTGCTTTACAAATGAGTTGCAAAAATATTTATACTTACTCTTTTTTCCTCCCCTTTTTTAATTAATGCTTACACAGGATGACTTAAACACAGCTCTTCAAAATCAGAGGAGGTTGCTGGAAGAAGAAAAACGTCTGGCCCTGGATATGTTGCGTGAGGAAGTATCGCATATGGAGGAAAAACATAGGAAAGCACTCCAAGAACTTCAGGATCTTTATGAGGCAGAAATTAAGAAACATAAGGAAGAATTCTCCGGGGAGCTGGAAAAAGAATTGGGGAAACTAAAAGCACAGCATGAACATGAGCAAGAGGTCAAAATGTTGCTAATACTTAAACCCAAAATAATCTATACTTTAACATAAAGTAAATTCAGTTTTATTAACCTTAGAAGTAAGGCTACGCATCTAGATGCTTTTTGCATTTTTTTTAAAATAGCACCAGTAGATAAGAAGAGACAAAGTTAACATTTTTAAGACTTGCTTTATCTAAAAGGACTTAAGAGAATTCATATATGTGTGTTAGCCTGAAGTTTTTAAATTTATATCCATGTTTGCAGTGCTGTCTTTACTGGGGGGATGAGGGGGGATGGGATTGCTTTCTTTTGAGTTCCTGCCATATTTAATTCAAAATTTTAAAGCTGCTATTTTGATAGAAAACTAATAGGAGATAATTTAGGTCATTAACCATTTGTGGAAAGTAACTGCTCGCTTAAAAAAAGCCTGAAGTGAATGTTTGCTAACATTGATTTCTTCTTTTCTTAGAGAAATTATAGTAGGTAATACTTTTCCAAATATCTTGTCTCAGTGAGGTTTGGAAATCTTCCTAGTTGCCCTTAAAGCTTTACCATTTCTTTGTGTTGGGAATGTTTATGTGTAAGCTTGGTGATGTTTACTTTCGTACCGAAGGCTAAAAATTTGATCATCTACACTAAACTATCTTTAAACATTGAAATGGAATAAGATCTATTCAGTCTTTTATACAATCTGACTTCTGTTGATGCAAGCAGCCACAAGTGATCAAGACTTTTCACTTTTCTATATTAGATATTACGTTCATATATTAGGAGAAGTCACAAACAAAATGAGCTTTATCCAGCTATAACCCAACAACATATGTTATGTTAATATATAACTTACTTTGCTTTTTCACATACTAATTTGAAAAATGGTTAGTGTGTCAAGTAACTCCCTTATCACTGGTGCACCTTTGTATTACCTGGTGCACCTCACAAAAACCATTTAGGTTTGAGGAGATCCCCTTTTGGACTGTCAGGCCTCAGAGCGGGTAGTGGTTTCCAGCTGGCTGGAGTACATTGCAAACTCTCTTTACTTTTAGAAGAGTAGCTTGCCTAGGAAGGTAGTTTTGTTAGTTTCCTAGGAAGTTTTTGTGATTATTAAATTTTTAAGCCCTTCATTCTAGAATCAGGATTTCTCTCTATTTTGTTGACTATAGTGACTCTTCTTGGAGATGGTCATAGAAAAAAAACCTAAACAAATGAACAAAAAAACCACCAAGTGTTTCTCTGGTATTTTTGATGGACTTCTTTGCAATTATCCTATGAGATACTACATTAAATATAGCTGCATAACGTTTAATCGCATTTGAACAAGAGAAATTGCATCTTAACAAAATAGGCTCTCCCTGTATTTCTCTCCTCTTTCTTCCTTAGTTCTTTCAATTTCTCTTAGGGAAGTGTCTGTTGGAAAGAACAAGTAGGGACTACTTTGTTATTCTGACCTGATGCTCTCATGAATACAGGAGATACTTGGTACCTAATGCCTTGTGGCTTCTTACCTATTTTTGTCAACTTGCTTTTTTTTATAGTCAGCATGATGATAGATAGCAGCTCTGTGTGACTTTGAGGACTGGGGAGAACTATTGTGAAAATACTCTTAAGAATTTGGTTGAGCTTGATGGTTTTGTTTTGGTTTGGTTTTATTTTTTCCTTAATTATAACACTATAGCTAAAATATTTTATATTACTTAATTGTCTGCAGATGTATGCTTCTGCATCAGCCTCTGAAGTAGAAACTGTGCGAACAGCTCTTCTGGCTGAATTTGAGGAGGTAAAATTGAAGCAGCAGCTTCAGTTCCAGGAAGAGATTGAGCTGCTGAAGTGTCAGTCAGAGCTACTGCTTGAACAGCAGATTGCACAGCTGAAGGTAGGGTCTGATTAAAATAAACTTCAGAGTATGTACTGGTATCATGGTTTGCTGAAAAAGAACAATTGGTATACATTTTTGTTCTTCAGCCGTATGACTCCAAAATGACTGTCTGAGTTAGATCTCTTCCTTGCTTTACAACATTGGAGCTAGAAAAGCAGTATTGGAAACAATGTAGTGTTCTGTAAGCAGTTATGGTATTTACTACAGGGTTGTCTTAAAATCCTGAATTGGGTGTGAAGTAGTGTCCTTCAAACAAAACAAAACAAAAAATCAGTGGAAAGTATTTGCTCTGAGCAACATTCCTTGTGTACGTTTATGTTCAGTTTGTCATTTGAAACTTTTTCTTCTTGGTGTCTGCAGAGACTATGCTCTTGGACTATCATCTCTTGTCTACTGTGCTTGTGTATATGTGGCAAAAAACACATTCAGTGTTACCTAAGCTTTTACCACGTGTGTGATGACAGTGAGCACTTTGCGCGTGAGATTTTTTTTTTTAGTTGTTCTTAATTTCTGGTTTCTTGGGTTCATCATTTGAGTTCCAAACTTTCTTCTTGATAAGCATTTTCAAGATGCTTATCCCTGAAAATTATCTCTTGTTTGCCCTTGTGTATGATGTATAATTGCCTATCATCTTCTGAGCCTTGTGCAAAATGCCTTCATTGGTTAGGTGACAATTGCATATCGAGCTATTAAATGAATGGAGAAGACACATCCTGTGTCAGAAGAGAGAGGGAAACCCATCAACACCCTGAGAGCAGTGCTTACATTCATCTCAGTGTTATCAATGTACTGAGCATGTGTTGAGCACAAATAACTTAGATGAGATGAAGTACCATCCCCTTGTTTGCTTCTCCTTGGGAGATTTCAGCAGATCCTGACTGTTCCTGTCAGTGCTCCAACCTCAGGTGGGACTCTTCCTAACCGTTCTACAATCCTGTAGAACTGGATGCTGCAGTTGTGCAGAAAATTTCTCCTGTTTCCTGCCTCTGGTCCTCTGTGGAGTCCTGGTCATTCTTTGACCTCTCTCCGTCTGGTGCAGCTGTCTTTTGAAACAGAGGACACAAGTGTATCCTGAGAAGCTGCTGGAGGTATATTTGGCATTGCTGTCCTCAGCTGAACCCCAGCCTTCAGTCCACAGAAGCTGGGACTGGACCGACTGTTATGCATATGCCCCAGAAGTGATTCCTGCTTTTCTCTCTTGTGCTTTAGTTAGCATTTGGGACACCAGAAACCTCTCTTTTCGTTGAAATTTTGCCAGGGCTAATTCTACTGCTAGTACAGCTGTGTCTTTTGGGTTTTTTTTTTCCTCATTAACTTGATGATCCATGTTTTGTCCCAGAAGAGACTGGCTGGATCTCTTTGCAATGTCAGGCTGAGCTGCGTCATGGTCTGATACAGGTTTTTACAATGAGCCTTCCCCTGCCTACTTCCCCCATGCTCATTCATGGGGTTGCCTTCATGCCAGCCAATTTCCCTGCTTTCTTCTTCCTGTCTCCCCTAGCAGATTTTAGGTATTCAGAATTCCTTTCTACAGTCTGACATACTCTTTTAGTGGTTGCACTGCTTCTGAGGAGAATAGGCAGGCTGTTTCAGAGACTTTATCCACAAGTTTACTGTAGTGGTCGAGTAAAGTCCTCATACTCCTTTGGGTCTGTTCATTTGTATCTTGCTAACTGCTAAGCAGTCTGCTGTTTGATTCTACTCAGTGCAAGGGCTGGCTGAGTCTCCCACAAAGGATCCAGGACAGCTCAGGTGACTACATATGTTCTGTTCTGAAGTCTTATTTCATGCCTTGGGGAAAAATTGTTTTCCTGACTTACCAATAAAAAAAAGGTAGCTATCACCTTGGAGTGTATTGGTGTTCATAGATCAAATTGCAGGAGTTTGTTTTTATACTGTGAATAAGAAGGCTCATTTCCCAGTTCTGGTGTTGCAGAAACAATTACTAATCAGGGTTCCTTTTAGCCTCTTTGGGAAAGGATCCCAGGATCTTGTTTCACTTCCCTTATTTGCTGATGCAGGAGTGGGGGATGTCTAATAATCCCTTCCTTTAGAGTGCTTTAGAGCACTCTGAGGTAAGTGAGATTCAATTTCATAGCTTCTAGATCATTTAGCCATGTAAATCTACCTTGTAGATTTTCAGTTTGTTCTGGTAAATCACTCCTCCTATGTGGAACTCAGTACTACGCATGTTGCACTACTTGCAGTTGCTGAAAGTGGCTTCTGTCCATCTCTGTCCTGGCTTGTCCATCTGTTTTCTGTTCCTCATCACTATCTCAGCAGCCTGAAATGACCCAGGTCTCAGTGAGCACATTCAGATAGTTCATTTACCTGCCTAACTATCTTTTAAATCATAGTTTTGGCAGGATTTTGTTGATTGGGGGTGTTAACTGTGTAAGTTACTGCTAGTTAATGAGAGGTAAGGTGTGCACGTTTAAAGGAAAAAAAAAAAAGGGGGGGTGGGAGGGGTTTGGTTGTGGGTTTTTTGGGGATTGGGTTCCCCAC
>VYZV01008315.1:18002-39926 GCA_013401275.1 Pandion haliaetus | reverse complement strand
TTCCTCCTTAATGTCAAGTAAAACACAGAGGCAAACATTTCTTTGGAATGCTTGGAGTCCAAGCGTTACAACTTTGTCATAATGCAAAAAATGCCCAACACGGAACAAAAAAAACCCCCATGAATGAAACAGAAGGTGATACTTGACTAAAGTGCAAAAACCAAATTCAAAACAACTAATTAAAAGTTAAATAGATTTTTGAAGAAGCACGTAAGGGACAATTTTAATGTGAAATTTAGCCTGACTCTCTTCCTTTTGATAAAGTTTGTATAAAACTGGCTACTTGACCCAGCAGACTGAAATTACTCTACTTTTTTAGGAGCTCTGCTCTCAACTATCTTATTGCCACTGTGTTGTGTCAGCAAAGCTGTTTTGAATTCTTTGCTCCCATTAGGTTCTCACACTTGCAGTGAGATAAATAAACAAGATTTAGTATTGATGGAAATAATATTAGAACTAGGAAAAAACGGTAAAGAAAAATATCTTTACCTGTTTTCTTCCCAGTGCATGTCATTGGTGTGTGATTAGGCAGTGTTACAAGTAAGTTTTGACTTGTGACATTGTTATCTAGCCTATGTAAACACAATGTGCGCCTTCATATCCATTTAGTAATTTGTGTATATTCTAGCTTAGTTTGCCTTTAATAGTGCAGAAACTCTGTGTAGCCCTTTTGAAAATGAAGCCTTGCTACTATCATGAAAGTGTATGTTTTTTTCCAAAGTATTTCTTCAGGATTTGATTGCAGATTTAGTTTTTTGAATTATTGAAATCCCCATTTGTTCCCAACACGTAAAAAGTTTGGTTTTATTAGAAGATGTTAATTTAAAGAGGTTCTAAATGTAGCATTGCCTTATCCTGAACTCTTTGGTTTCTATTTTGTGACCAAACTGCTTTGTTCTTTTAATCACTTTTTATAAACACTGTTGGAAGGTTAATTTTTTTCAAATAATTTTGAAAAAATCGTACAGTTCAAAATAGGGGGAAGTGTTACATGTTTCCATTTCTTAAAGTGGTATGCCAAGCCTTGCACTCGAGCTAAAAATCAAGATTCCTTAATTGATTTTGAGGGGAAACTTTCCCTCTCCTATAGACACTTGTTATACCAGGACTGAAGCATAGGCCTGTGCCTAAAATCAAAACCAAAAAATGATGTTATGTATGTTTCTCTAATATTGGTTTGTGAGGGGAGGAAAGTGAGATCAGGTGGCAAAGGAGAAAGATTTTCCTTATTGCTTTTAAACAAAATGAAGGAATTTGATGTCATTGGGACCATTCTTTGAATACTATACCATGTAAGGAAGGCTTTATAAGAATACCTTTAAATAAGTTATTATAAAATTTTACCTTTACATTCCATTGCTTTTATAATTTGTTAATTTTTTAGTTGTTTTGTTGCTTTTCCCTCTTCATATATAAGTGTAACAGCTCTGGCACCCTGGAACAGTTATGCCCCAGGTCCTAAGAGGCAGATACCCACTTCCAGAAGCCACCATCTCAAATAGTTACTGATTGGCACTGCTGCGGTAACACCATCCATTTTAAGTTCGGTCACGGAGCCTACAACTCCCTGCCTGCCTCTCAGGTGGGCTCACAAGCACATTTAGTATGGCAGGATGCAGGACAGCCACCCATTTTGTATCTGTCTGTGAGTAAATAAAGACTTTGGCATTCAAAGCAATCCCTCTCAGTGCTCTTTTCATAATGTTAAATTTACACAAACAGATCATAGCAAGTGGCTGTTTGACTTTCTGCTTCCTTCTACCTCTTCTCTGCTTTTTACTACTCCACTTTTTGGGCCAATGAAGGCTTGCGTCAGTGAGACTGCAAACTAGGAGTTTGCTTTTGAGTTGCTAGGAATACATTTCTTCTGATGATCACATACTTTAGAGATTAATCTTTGAAAGAAATGTGGATCGTGTTCTCCCTTAATATGTACTGACCATGTAACCCCATGAGCTCAGCTAAGTCACTTAGGTGGTGATCTGGTAGAATTTTAGTTTCTGAATCAGGAAAGGTGGTTTTTACGTGTTTTTCAATGAAGGCTTCTGTACCTTACTCCGCAGCACTGGGAAAATAGGCTGAAGTTTTGTTAAAAAAAAGAAGACAAAAGTTGTTTCCTTGTTTTCCTTCTCCCACTGTTCAAATACAAGGGAAAACAATCTTGAAAAAATGAGCTTTCTCATGATGCAACTCAGTACTTTTTAGCATTCAGCAGCTTAAAAGATTTTCTGTTATAAATTCATCTAAGTAACATCTAAGTATGGCATATTATGTGGCATTAAATTATGTACTTAGTGCTTGCCCATCAAAGTAGAAAGATGTCTTTCCTTTTCCAGCAAACTCTTCAAAGCTGGTACACAATAGCCAAATTCAGAATTTGTTATCACATGAGCAAGCATGGAAACAATTTTCAGTTGAATATGTTAGATGTATTTTCATGCAATCTAGGAAGAATAATCAAATTAAATGTCTGTTTTGTTCAATAGCTTTGTGTTCATGGTCAGTTTTTAGTTGTTTTTGGGGTTTTTTTTATTTTAATTACTTGGAAAAGCAAAGTATCTTGAAAGATGTATTAATGGGATTTTTCCACATTGTTGAGTCACATTATTCCATGTCTGACTGCTTGAGAAACTTCAGTGTCTTATTAAATATTAAAATTTATTCCTAGTTATTTTAAAAGTTGCTAATTCTTTTTTTGTAAAACAGCTCTATATAGTTACTTTTGCACCTGTTTTTTTCTTTAAAGGAAAAAAGTGAAATGAGACGTACTAAGGAAGTGTGGTTTGGCAGCGAGGGAACTGGTTGTTGTTTTTTCATAGTGAAAAGTTACACTCCAATACTTCCTAAGAGACTCCATGGAAATAATGTTTTAAGCTTATATGGAGGTGATAACAATTGTGCTTTGGCTTGTTTTCACAGTATTGCTTATCACAGAAACACTGACTTTTTTTTGCAGCACAAGTTTTCCTGTTACACTACTGTTTTCTGTTTTTCATAATTTTATAGGCTTTAACAACTTTGAGCTGGAGTCATGCAGTCCTACCAGTTGGGTTCATTTAGCTGTCACTGGTGCTGTTCCTGCTTGGTCAGGTCTGAATTTGACTGCATTTTGCTTTTCCGGATGGGTTTTTCTTTGGGTCTAGTGTGGCTTCATGGGTGGAATCTCCCACGTCTGACAGCAGCTACATTTTTTTTTGAGAGCATTTCAGAAAATTGCTGTGATACTAATGGATTACTGTTCTGCTGAGAAACCTCTGGTGCTCTGCGTCAGGATTGTGTCCTTTTGCTGTTCCTGTGAAAAGCCACAGGTTTTTGCCAGTTGAGAAACTTAATGCCTGTCTACTAAATCAACAGTGTAAAAGAGACAAGTGGGGAGGAAGGGGGGAGCTCTGCCCATGCTGTGCAGTAGGGTTATGGTTGGGTATGGTTAGAGGTGCTGTCCAAGTTGCTAATCTGGATGAGCAGAGTCACTGAATGGTTTGGGTTGGAAGGGGCCTTAAAGATCATCTACCAACCCCCACTGCCATGGGCAGGGACACCTTCCACTAGACCAGGTTGCTCAAAGCCCCATCCAACCTGGCCTTGAACACTTCCAGGGATGAGGCATCCACAACTGCTTTGGGCAACCTGTATGACCACAAAGGACCATGTACCTCGCTTCCCATGCATTTATTCATCTGACATAGTTGAGAGAAATCAGAGAACTGATTAATTTTTTTTTTTTTTTTTTTTTTTTAAACACAGTAACACCTCCCCTGGGGAGAGAAGAATGGGCAGCTGAGGGCAGTAACCACTTAACCCCCTCCCACCAGCTGGGTTACTTCAGCTGACTCTGCTGCTGCCTTAGCCCAGTGAAAGACTAATGGGAGGAGAAACACCTGCTTCCACATCAGTGCACATTCATTTAAAAGCAGAGATCTTTTAATAGTAGATACTATTTTTACTAGCACTGGCAGAGCAGGTGAAGCACAGTGCTGCGATGAAGGGTCACAGCTGGCTGGTCTGTCTGGGCTTACGCAGCACACCTACTACGTGTATGAATTTCACCATAGGAGGAGAAGAAAGACAACACTGTGGGAAGGTTAAGAGACCCCAGGTACTGATTTCATGGAGCAGTTGAAGCTGGCTCCATCACAGTTGATGGGCATTTCTGAGTGCCTGGTATGCTGGTGAGACCTCAAATGGCCATAAGGACTAGGTGCAGAAAGCTCAAGATCGCTGTGAGAAAAAACATGATGGGGAAAATACAGCAAACAACAAGTTTAAAAAGAGAAGAGTCAACTGGCCACACAAACACCTACACAATTTGAAATAACACCTATAAAATAGAAAACACATCAGTTTAACCAGATGAAAGCATGAGTGCCACAGCTCCACGCAGGGCAAACGGGTACAAACCACACGTACTCCTCTCATGGGTGGGAGATGAATCGAGTGTCGGGGATCATGGCAAGAGCTTAAGCAATGGGTCTAGTACAGGCACATCTCCTAAGCATGCAAAAATGTGCAAGGCGTCTTCCATGGCTGCAGTGTGCTGCTCTGGCTCCAAATGATTGCCCCATTTTTATGTCTTACTGGTGTGGCTTGGTGGAGAAAGAAACAATTCCTGTAAGGTTTAGTAGAAGTTTTGAGTTGCTTTTGTAGCTCTAGTATGAAGCACCACCTTACAGCAGGAAACAAAAGGGACATACTTGTCCAGGAATTGTGACCATTATTTTAGTTGCATGTGTTTTCCCACAGCTGAGAGGAAGGGGTAAGCTTTGGGATCCCTTTCCTTGACTTACCCTTGCTTAAAGTAATGGTAAAGTTTTGAGAAGAGGGTGAGGGGAAGGCATAGTCTTAAAAGGAAGCACATTCATGTTAGTTCCTGCTCAGGTGGAAGTGATTGTTGCATCACAGGAACCTCACTAACTGGAGCAGTTATCAATCCTCACTCAGTTTGGTGAGCTGACTGTTGAAATGGGCAGACACATAATTGCTGGTGAGTTTTGTTTTTTTTTTCCTGAGGAAAGGAGAAAAGTATTTACTTGTGAATTAAATCAGGAATTGAAAGGGGAAAACTTTTTCCATCAGTCCATTTTAGCACAGCAAGTAGCTGGTTTGGTTAGGACAAGTAGCCACGGCTCAGAAATTGAGTTTAAATTCTCAGCACTTATTTCAGCTATACAGAAATAGGTTGCTCATGGTTAAACACTTTCCCCATACGCACCCATGGAAAAAAAAGGGTGCTTGCTGATGGCATGTCCTATGCTACCAGCCAGCATAGACTGGTTCTGTGTGCTCGGTCCCCCCGTAAGTTGTGTGTCGTCCTGAGCCTCTGGGTAGCAATAGAGACTTTAATGATTTCTTGTTATATTCTTGCCTTCTTCTCAGCATTATTAGAAAGACAGCAAGGATTCCACCTGGAAGGTAAGCAAGGGTAGTTATTTTCAGATGGGAACGTAAAGTGTCAGGTGATGTTTGCTCTAGGGCTTCCCAACTGAAGTATTCTCTTCTGGTAAATAAGGGTTCTTTTTTCTCCTACATACTCTGCACAAAAAAAAAAAAAAAAAAAGATTTGGCTAGCTGTAAGAATAAATACTCCAGCATTTCAACTTTACTCTGGAAGCTGTGGAGAGTAACTGCAGGTTTTAATGAAATAATTCAGTAACTTGCTTTCCTACTCCCATTTACTCTCTGTTCTGTGGAACTATTATTTTCCACTTGGCATCTTATCCACATTGCAGACCCCACTAAAGGTTCTTGTTGAGAAATAAGTTTGCTTGGTGCAGCTTTTACACTGAAGCACAAGAAGTAAGTGACCTAGGTTAACTTTGAGTCTAGACTGAGATGAGGACTGTCAGGAAAAATTACTTTTAGTTTGGGCATAGACGTGGAAATAATTGGCAAACATCAAGGACTGCGACATTCTGTTTGTTTCTGGTGGAAGCATAATCAGGGAAAATTGGTCTTAACAGAAGAGCACAAATCTGTCGCTGTGATGCAATATGGCCAGGCAAATATATCCAAATTTAGGTTGCATGAGCAGACAGCCTCATGGTAAACAGTTGATCTGTTAGACCAGCCGTGAAATACTTGCAGGTTCCTGTGTGGGCTGTTTTCCTTTACCCCTCTTCGTAGCAAGCTCTGTGACAGGCAGGACTTCACTGAGGAATGCTGTTCTGTGACCCTCAGACTTGTTTTATCAGAAATGCTGGTTAATGGGCTGCTGTCCCTGCGTGGACAGACTTTTCATACATTTCATTTTAATCTACTTTTTCTAATTAATATTCGCTTCAGATGGCATCTGTTTTGGCAGATTTTTGGCCTACAGCCTGGCACAAGGGGATATGGGCCAGTGGAGGAGCTTTCATGCAGTTCCAAGCCACAGTTTGTGAGAACAACCCTCGTCCGCTTCCACCAGGACACTTCAGCCCTCTAGAGACAAGCAGTCAACCAGTGGTGCCAGAGCTACAGCTCCTCCAGCCCCTGCTGCCCATTTCCCCTCCTGTGCATCCTTGGAGTCCTCAGGTGCCAAGAGAGGAGTTTGATGGGAACAACTAGCCCTGCTTTGTTGATGGAGAAGCAGCTTTGCTCTCTCTTTTTCATTGTGGGGAATAACATGTCTATTTTATCTCCCCTCTGCCTTTCAACAACATGAGCTGGACTGGAGAATGGGCATTCAGGAGGCACGTAACTATTGTGCTTAAAACACAGAAACCCATGGATCTGAGGTTATAATTCCTTATCTTCTGATGACTTAGTTATCTCTGTGACTTAGAGTTGAAAATCCTGTGTCAAGAGAGCTGGTAGCATAAGTGGCACTTACAGTGGGTTTTCTGTTCATCTGCCTGTGCACTGGAGACAAGTCCCTCTTCCCAGCTTGCTTGTCTGCCTTCTTTGCAATCCTTCTTTGCAGTAACAGTTGCTCATTTGCATCATAACTGTTACCTCTGATTAAACCTACTCCAAACTTTGACTAAAAACTACAGAACTCTTATTTTTCCCTTTGCTAAGACTACAAATGCACATTCATTGTTTTGGAACGAGTATTCATGGTGTAGCTTCCAGGTGGCAAAGCTCACCCAACCATTGGCTTGACCTAATGAGCTAATTACAGCAGACAGTATCTGGGATGAAGGATGTTCCACATAGTAGGTGCTGGTTGTCTTTTATTCTTTTGGCTACAAGGTTCACTACAGCATCGATACAGCCAACACTGCACAAGCTGACAGCATCCTGTCCTGCCAGATGCTGTGGCAAGAGTTACAGGATGGAAATGCTTTTAGGAAACTCGAAATCTCATAGCAAAAGGAAATTGTGCTTTTTCCTACTTTTGAGCAGCCAAGAAATTCCTGTTTTGGGGTCCATACTCACACCTGCTTCCCAAGGACAAACAACAAACATTCAGCATTATACTAGCCTTCCTTCAGAGCAAATAAATACAGCAGTATCCCTACTTACAAATGGGGAATGGATTATGATTTGCATTGAAAGCAGCCAGAAAGACCTTTATTAGAAATCCAGGTTTCCAGAAACATAAAATACACCATCCAGGGAACACTGTTGGCGTATCATGAAGGCACCCAGCTGCAGAGGGGTGTCTAGTTTTACCAGGACAGAGAAGATCGACACCTACCTGCTGAGAAGACAGCCAGGAGAATGACCATCAGGGGAGTCAGCTGGCAGGAGTCCCCTGCCTTGTAAAGGAAGGCCTCCATGCAGTACGCCGGCTCAGCGCTGCCCGTCGGGCAGAAGGCATCGGGAGGGCACTTGACCGGGTTCACATCTGGGCTCTGCCCAAGAGAAGAAGTAACTCAGCACCAGCAAACAGGGAGGACTGTGGAAGGTAACTAGTGCAAAGGGAGGTGACACTTCAGCATCAAAAAAAAAAAAAATAAACCAGAAGAAAAATAACCAAGAAATGAAGCTGCCATCATTAAATTCAGCCTGTCTGCCACTATGGTGTTACTCAGAGTGTGGTGAAGAGCAGAAGGTGTCATTATGCAGCATATCCATGTACATCAAACCCCCTTATTAATGGACACCCCATCCTCTGATATTCCCCTGATGGCCCAGTGAGACCAGGCAGCTCCAAGGCTGGAGCTCCCCACACTCCTGGTGTTGTAACTTTAACCATCCCCCTCCATCAGGGCTCTATATTTAAGAAAACGCAAGAGGCTTTGGTAAAAATGGTGTTAATTGAAGTGTATGTAGCTTGTCACGGGACAGCTATATTTGTTAATCCAGGCTGTCAGACCAGCTGATGGAGACTCACAGGGCAGTAGTGATTTTCTGGGCACAGGTCACAGCTCTCCTTGCCCCACTGTAATTGGTATTCTCCTGTCCTGCAGAGCTTGCATTTGTTGTCGCTGGGACCTTTGAACATACCTAAAATAGCAAATAAGCACAAAATTAATATCTGGCACTAGACCCCGGGGTCTTCGCAATTGCATAGGGATGATTCAGCTTTCAAAGCCACAAGGAGAAAGACCATTAAATACTTCACGTGCATAACAAAAGCTGAGCCTAGACTTTGGTCCTTGCTCCATGGCAAAGGGGCAGGACAGAGGGACTACAGGATATCTGGGGTTAGACCTTGGCAAATAGAAGTGTGAGTAGGAGTACAGTGGGAGATGGGTTTAGCAGTGAGCTCTGGCTTTAAAGTAGAGGGAAGGTTGGAGCTGGAGGTCAGCAGTGTTTCATCCTCTCTAATTCTGAATTCAAACACCCTTTCCAGCTGTTTGAAACTTGCTGAGCGAAATTTAAAGCACAGCTCAGTTTCCTAAGCTTTGTGGGAATTATGGGTCACAGAAGTCCCAGGTCTCAAAGTGGTAAATGCTTTTCTGCATGTTTAAAATGCAACTTGATGCCAGGAAACCCCTGGTGCTGTCTCCAGAGAGGAGTCTCGTCAGCAGTGGTTGTGGGGGTGGCTGGAGTGCTCTGCCTTCCCACTGACTCACGCACTGCGGTCTGATCTTATTTAAGACAGCGGTGCAATGAGCAGAGTCATTTCCTTACTTCCCCTCATGACTGTCCCTTTTGCCTCAGGCTAACCTTTGCCAGGTGTGGAGCATCCTCTGCTAGTAAGTCTGTGGTTTCATCAGCAAAGCAACCACCACTGATGAAGATGCTTTTTTTGCTAGAACTGTATCTAGCCATGGCTTTCAGCAACCCTGGCATGCAGGTGACCAGGCCTCCTCCAAGCCATTAACTGTGCTGGCAAGAAGGCGTGGCATAGGCACAGCCTCCAACAGCAGCTCCTAGCAAATAAGGGCCAAAACCCCCAGCACCTTCCCATCACGGTGAGGGCAATGGTTTGCTCTGCAGATGTCAGCCAGGGCATTCATGCTGGCAGGGAGCTGTGTCCTCTGGGTCAGACGAGGCGAGTCTCAGGAATGAATCATTCCTTCTGGTGCTGAAGCCGTGCATTCCCAGCTGGGCTATCGCACCCCCCTCGCCCCCCTGCCCCCTCCACTGCAGAAGTTACCTGGCAGGCAGGGCACACACTCCTCCGACTCCTCCTGAAGAGCTTCTTGCCCCCCAGGGCAAGGCAGACATGCCGTGCAGGCAGTGGTGCTGGGGAAGGGAGAGAAGGCAGCAACACTGTAGGACAAGCACTAAATCCAAAACACAACACTATACCAGCTGCTGGAAAGAAAATTAACGCTATCCCAGCCAAAACCAGGACACCAGCCCAGCCCACCAAAGGCAGCTCTAATGTGCAAGTCGCTGTTCCTTAATGAACTTGGCTGGAACTGGTCAATGGGTACTGAAAGGAGTTGAGAGAGACACCTGCGATACAGCTGGGTAAGTCCTGGGTGCAGTCTTGCTGCCATTTAACCAAGGTTCAGCAGAGATCTGCTGCATAACATGGGACTAACGAGCCTCAAGGTGAGGTCAGAGGGAAGGTAAGTATTCACATGCCAATTCACCTGCTTTGGATATAAACCCCACAACCTCTGTGCAGGCATCCCTACACGGCAGGGTGCAGAGCTCATCACAAGGTACCCCACCAGCACCTCTCCCAGGCCCTCTCTCCCACCCCAGATGTGACAGCTCAGCCAGGGTAGTTTAGCTGCTGCCTTCTGCACACCTCGACTCAGGATAAACAAACCATCAGCTCAGCTTAAATCTACAAAACGCAGAGCAATGCTCAGCTTGATCCCTCTGCCAGCATCTGTTTATCAGTGGCATGCAATGCCTGTGCAATGTAGTGATATCAGCAAGAGGGGATGGCAGAGGTGGGCTGCAAGCTGATGCTTTTACCACCTCATCCCAGGGTACCTCCACATCCAGCCAGGATCCTCCCTTCCATCATACCATCCCTCTCTCACCAGGGCTCAGCACCAACATCCCCGCAGCTGAAATGGCAGGTGACTTGCCTTTGGCTGCTACATTGGGTCTTCTAGCTCAGTGGCAAGAAGAAAACCACCCCTCCCTGTCTGCCTGATGGCCAGCATCACAGGAAGACTTCTTACTTGCAAAATGATCCAGGCAGGCAAGGCAGACAAAAAGCTGCATTTTGCTTGGAGCTAAAATAGCCTGAAAAAAAAGAAGAGCAAGGCTTCAGGATCTTTCCTCCACCGTCACTGCCCCACATCACTGCATATTTGCTCATCTTCACTTTACAAGCAACCAAATCAACTCTCCACAACACACTTCAGGTGGCATTTATTGGGCTAATTCAGGATGTTTGTTTTCTACTTGTCAAAAGCCTTGAAAGAGCAATAAAAGTTTCCTAATGACCTCTGCCATGCTGAGGGAGGCGTGGGGTGCTCGGGCAGATTTCCCTGGTGTCACTCTCACATCCGAAATCCTGCCAGGATGACACAGAGATGTGTCAACTTTCCTAGCACAATGGGCTGAACTGGAATGAAGCTGAAATAGCTGATCCTAGTGCTGACTCCTGGATTATTCAGCTGGAGCAGGTCTCTGGCCAGGGGAAACACCTTTGGTCACCCCAGCCCCTCCTGGGATTCCCCCACCCCAGGAAGTCTAGGGTGCATCTCCTTCTCCCAAAGGGAAGGACGCAAGACCCACCAACCAGGATGGCTCTGCTCAGTGCAGCAATCTGCTGTTCGCTCTCCCCCCCTGCACCGCCAGGACCACGAAGGGCAGGAGGACACGTACAGACCCTTCCCCAAAGCACAAAAATGACTGAAACGCCGTGAAATGCCCATGGTGTGGGCAGGGGGACAGGCAGGACCCGGCTTGCAAGTCCCTGCCATGCCAACAGGAACCTCTAAAGGCAGAACACCACCACTTGGGAGTTCAGGTGGTTTTGGGAAGGTGCCTGATGATGCATGACACTGGTCACTGCCATGGGTCCACATGGGACAGAATTAAGGTGCCTTTGTTCAGAGAGGAGCTGGAGGTGGTGTGGGTAAGACCTGCCGTATGCCCTTCAAACTGGCTGAGATTTGCAACAAGCAGCAGAGGCTGTGGCAGAGCAGAATGAAAACAAAACCACCCCTCCCTGCAAGGAAAAAGGAACTTTTAAAATTTATAATTGCATGATTTAAGGGCCACCCCCCTAGACTCCTCTGTGGTCTAACACAGTGTTCAAATTTGCTCAGTAAAGCCGCAGCATTGTCACCAGTTAGACTTTTTTCCTCCCAAACTTAGCAAGTGATAGCCAAGATTTAGGTACCAGCCAGTTTGGTGGGTGGATTTTCGAAAGAACAGTTGTGCATGTAAGAGGAGTACTTAATTTGTGTACAGAATAGTTGCTGCATTGCATGTATTAATTAGGTTTTTGCATAAGTAAATGCTAGTCTGTTTTGAACATACTACACTGTCTGTGAACACATTGTACCAAGTTCATATTGCATTAGCCAGGTGCAAAGTAGCTCCCTGAAAACCCAGTTTTTAATGTCTGGGGAATAAGGGGAGTATTACACTTAATATTCAGACTGCAGAAGATTGTCTAACTGAAAACAAAGATGGTTTACACTCATTTTTGCCATTAACAATAGGGGAATACTTTATTTTCCTGACACCATCCTCCCCCTTGTGCTATAACTGAATTTCATAAATCTTCTTTCCTGACTTTCTGGAAAAGGCTTTCATTGCGGTGTTAGTATTAGCTTATTGCAAACAGAAGCATGACTCAGAGATCTGTTCTTTTCATTTTAATAAAAAACGTTAATAACAGAATGGGAAGAGATCTGCTATTCTATTTTTAGCCTGAACAAAATAACCTGTTTACTCTTCAGTGCTTTTAAGTTACCTGGTAATTGCATCTGGCCATGGGAAAAAGCATCGCATAGCCTGATGAAAATGCATTTGGGTTGAATACAAATCAAAACCTACCTTTCTCACATGCTTTGCAGGCTGCAGCCCCAGACTCATTAGCGTAATGGCCAGGCGGGCAGGGAAGGCATGCAGTGCTCCTTGTGAAACTAGGAGAGAAGGGAGCAGAGGTGAGTGCTATTTTAGGTCACCCGAGCCTCTATCCACTTTAAAAGGAGGGAGCAGAGCACAACTCTTTGTTTCACTAACAAGTCTGGAAACAGCATAATTATAATGAAGGAGTTCAGGCAGAAAAACAACTTGAACTCGCCTGAGTGTTAAAGGTCCAGTCTAAAAAATAGAATTTCTGTATTATTATGGAAGTCTAGTGGACTTGGCAGTGTTAGGTTTGCGGTTGGACTCAGTGACCTTAAAGGTCTTTTCCAACCTAAATGATTCTATGATTAACACTAAAGACATCCTGTGCCTGTGGGATATATGGAAATGGACGGGTTTCTGAGTCTGAAATCTGGGTCTTGAAAAATGTGTTTAAACCATGGTTTTTAAGCCTGGCTACAAGTCAGGCTTTTAAATTCACACTTGGAAACTGAATTGAATTGGAAAGGTGTTTGATGTTCAGCATCCATCAGTACTTTTAAAAGGAGCTGCTCCATTGTTGAAAGCCAGGTCACTTAGGAGTGGAAAAAAGGAGCTAAACCACAAGCACTGATGTGTGAGTCCTGACCTTAAATAACAGGGACTGCGGGAAAGGGGATGTAATATGTTAGACCTCCAGGAGGAGGGAGAGGAAAAGAGGGAAAGGCACAGAAAAAGGAAAGCTATTGCATTTATCGCCAACAGAGCCAAATCCCCAACAACAGGCATGTGGGAATAAGAATTTGTTAACATACTCGGGGATGATTTGGAGGAAAACAAGGACACGCTCTGTAATTCCTTTGGAAACCCCAGGGCTGAGCAAGATTTGTGGAAAAAAAATAAAAATCAATTGGAAATGTAGCAAATGCTTTGCTTAAAACAAACCAATACAGGGCCTGCGCCAGCCAGAGCCGCTCAAAGCTCAGGGCATGATGGATTCTCCAAATACCACAAAAATGTTAAATGATCCCATCAGAGCCCTGGGGCCTGGCAGCTGCCATGGAGATGGCCATGCACATGCTGCTCTTGCCGGGCCCCCTCCTCTCTGCTTCCCTGCAGACCCCCCCTTCTTCTGGTCAACCCCTCCAGCAGGCATACATAAATCAGCCGCTGTTTGCTGACTCTTTCTGGTACCCGGCTCTGCGTTGCCCTCTCCGACATCCCAACAGCAGCATTTGTGTGGTGCCCTGGAGATTGCTCCTGATCTTTTTCTAAAGTACTTGTAGGGGTAAATAAGGTAAGGCAGGTCCTCACAGCACAAACAGCAAGGGGGGAGCATGGAGGGCAGCATGGAGGAAGAAGCTGGCAGCCCCTCAAACTCAGGGGCTGCTGCAAACAAACTGCATGGTCAGGTCACCCTTCCTCGCAGCTGGGTTTTGTTCCCTCTCCCCAGTGCTGGTCCAAATGGAACTGCTCTGCAACGGACATGGTCCTGGGAAGCTCTCGCCACCCCTCCTGTCCTTGCAGCCACCCGAGGGACAAAGCCCACATTGGATACAGCAAGGGAAAACCCAGTGGGAAATGGCGAGAGCAGCGCATGCGTGTGTCCTCGCTGCTGGAGGACACTCAATGCAGCCTGGTGAAATTGCAAGGCTGGGCTTCTGGCTGGGAAGTCTTGTTCGCTTTTCCATGCTGTATCAGCTAAGCATATTGCTTTAGATGCCAGTGACTTAAACGTAATGAGATCCCTTGGAGGCAACAAAAGAGGGATTGAGAAAGTAATCAGGCAAAGCACAGAGATGAACCCAGTCGGCCAGAGGTATCCTAGAGAAAAGCTGAGGAGATGAACCCACACCTCACTCCCAAGTGTCCTCCCATCACAAAAAAATCCATATTCCCTCCTAATACATACAAAAGACCATGGGATAAAAAAAGGGCAGCCTACAGGGAGCTGGAGCTGCCACTGGAAAGCCCTGGGCACAAGGATATCCACAGAAAGGTTTCCTGGTGAGAAGAATTTAGCAGTGCTGAAGAGGCACACACCTTCACACCTCCACCTGCCCCACAGGAAGCTTGACTGAAATGCAGACCAAAGGCAGTCTGGGTCTTTCTCCAGAAGTTGGACTGTTTGTAGGTTAGTTTAACGGGCACATAGCTATTTCAGCTTTGTAGCGAATGAGCTCCCTAACCCAGTTTGCACAAAGCCCTGCAAGAAGCTAGGGAGCACACGGCCTCTTGCTGTTGCCTCTGTGTGTTTTGCACTATGGGTGGGTGCTGGGACAGCGAGCCCTGAGCTGCCCTTTCTCTCAGGGATGCAAAACCCTATGCTTCCCACTGAGAAACAACCCTGGCAGCACTTTTCCTATAGCCCAAAGGAGGAGATTTTGCCAGCTGGGAAGTTTTGAGAAAGAGCATCCACCTCCCCATGCCCAGGGGCTCAGTCACTTACTTGGCATAATGCCCCTGCGGACAAGGCAGGCACGATGGTTGCCCACTTTCAGGCTGGTAGTGGCCCAGTGGGCAGGAGGTGCAGGCACTGGGGTCTGTGCACGAGCCCCCCGCACAGCATGAGCAGCTCAAGGTGCCTAAATTGGAACAAAAAAGTCAGGATCAGGATTATGAGACTTGACTTAAACCACTGTGCTCATCAGGACAGGTCACTGCCATGAATGAAGTAGTGTTAGAATGCAGTCCCTCCAGCAAGATAGTCTCAGAGGGTAGAAACTGTAATATTAATGCTAATTATGCTGCTGTGCATTGTTAGCAAGCTGAAGAACAGCCATAAGATGATCTAAGGTCTCAAGTCTACCAATGTGGGTTTCTGGTAATTAAGATGACTGCTTTTTTCTCTTTCAATTTGAGGGTCCGGGAGGGTTTTCCTTGTTTTCCCTCCAACACACAAAAAAGAAAAAAAAACCCAACATACTTCTTTGGATTTCTGATGATTTAGGCTTGCAGGAAGCAGAACTGAAAAGTAAAACCCCAGAGAAGAGGATCTGCCTTAAGCAGCAACAGCTTTTCTTTGAGCATGGGTACTGTGGCATTCCCACCAGACACAAGCTCTAGCCCTCTCTGCTCCACAAAACAAATCCAAGCTACGCAGATTAATTATGTGGGATTTGCTGTAGCTGCACACATCAGACCTGCCATCCCACTGCTTGCAGGAACCCGTCCTTGGTGCTGCAGCAACCAAGCACAGGCAAGAGGACAAGACCATGTGGATGAACATCCTGCACATGAAGGAGGTCGGAATTACCTCCTGTCCTCTGCAGATTTACCCCGAAGCATCAGAGCTACTTACTCTTCTTTTTTAAAAGCGCCCTGCAGTGAGGGGAGGAAGCAAAAAGNGGTTTTTTTGGGGGTGGGGAGTGGTGTTTAAAAAAAAAAAACAAAAACAGAAACAAAAGCAACCATGTTACAACATAAACAACTTCTGGAAAAGGTAATATTATGCACTCCTGACCACAACAGAGGATGACTGGGTAGTTTCTCAAGCCCATCTGAAAAGGTTGTTTCTATAGCAGAGATTCTCTTTCAAACATTCGAGACAGAGAGTTGGAAGCTGTCCTTGTACTTGGCAGTGTACCTCAAAACGACTTTCTGCCAATAAATCAGGTTGCACTTGTGTTACGCCTTGTGCCACAACCCTACTGCTGCTTTATGCTACCGGGGAAGCCTCGGGAAGACCAATAAACAGCACAAGGCTAGCAAAGGCCAAGCCTTTAACTTCAGAAAGGTACAACAAATTAACTCCCACTCCTGCTGCCTGTCCAAGCCTCCAACATGAGAACATGTGCTGGTTTCACCTCCCTTGACAAGTCACTTTTACACCTAACATGGGAGCTGGGGCGAGCAGGGATACTTACCTTCATTGACAAATGTCCCTGGGAAGCAGCGGGCACAGGCTGTCACATTCACTCCACTGCAGTTCGAGGGCTCGGCAGTGGTGAGGAACGGAGCTGCTGATGGGACCCCAGGAGACGTGGTCACACCTGAAGGGGATGCTGGGGCGCTGGCGGATGCGGCCATTGCTCCTGTAGATGCTTGAGAGGTGGCCGTGCTGCTAGAGGTGAGGACAGTCACATCTGTGGTGGTGGACAGAGTCTGAGCAGGCTTTTTTGTGCTTGGATCAACAGATGGTGCTGCTGTGGATGTGGCAAGGTTTGTGGTGGTTGACACCACTCCAGCCGAGAGCATTGCAGCGGCAGTTGGGCGAGCAGAGGCAGTGGTAGTGGTTGCACTGGGAGGTGCTGGGGTTGCTGCAATGGGGACCTGGGTGGTGGTTGCACTGGGAGGTGCTGAGGTTGATGCAATTGGGACCCGAGTGGTGCTTGTCTGACCTAAAGCAATACCTAAGAGAAGAAAAAACATCATTAGGGGCCAAATTATCATTCTCCCTTTAATGGAGGCTTCCTATTAGGTCTTTATCAACTGCTTAACCTGTGTATCCTTGTTTGATGTCCAGAAACTCCCTCCTGCTATGTTCCACTACAGAGCAATATAGAAGCAAGGAGGCAAACATTGGAAGCATCTGAGCATCCCCGGCACATGAGAGACTTAGGAAGGAAATAAATGAGCAGGTCCATAAGGCCACAACTCAGTAGATGCTGAGGTCCAGGAGGTCTGACTTGCCTAGATAAAAGGGTGTAAGAATTGCCTGAAACACTCGATTTTGTTAGCGACAGCTTCTTGAGACAGTTTACCCTGAGATCGCACAACAATCATTTAAGATGCTTGTCAAGTAGCTGGCTGTTTTATCCCATCTCCGTTAAAGGGATCAGCAAAGAAAAGTCATAGGTTTGAGATCTTTTTTTAAGCTGTTCTGAAGATACATCCAGTAACCAGAAAGGAACCTGCAGGCCAAGACTTGCTTTGATTCTGAAATGCCCCCATCAGAGCAGAGACAGCTGTAATCTTCAGGGAAAACAGGTTATTACTGTAGTTCAAATTGTTCTGCTGTGACACGTAGCGGACTGAAACGTTGTCTGCTGATGAAAGCCATCTCTCGGCACGCAAGCACAGGGGTTGTCTTCCAGTCTCTGAACACACGAGAGACCGGTAAAACTAAACATGAAAAGTAGCAAGTTGGTTTTAATTTAGCAGTGTGGTACTAAGCAAAGGAAGCAAAGCAAAAACAAAATAGCCAGCTCCTGCCACAGCAGCTTGGGTCAGAAACGCAGGGCAGTGATTTACTCTAAAATAACTGCAGCTTCTGAGATCTTCACACAGCATCAGTATGCGACTGTGGCTCGTAACGTGGTGTTTATATGCTCTTCCAACCAGCACACATCTGCTAAGCCATCACAGCAAGAGGGCCTGCCAAGATCAACTGGCCACTGGCACGGGAAGTGAAAGGACTATTTTAAGAAGTCACTTTATGGGTTTCAAGGAGCCCAAAGAGTGCAGCTGGCACCCAACAGCGGGATGTGGATGACAAAGGGCAAGAGGAGGATGAGAAGCTGGGGACTCAGAGGGGCAGCACCGTCGAGTGGCGACAGCACAAGTGCCAGGCAGCTGCAGACCCACGGGTCCCTGCAGACTTTTTCCCAAGCCCACTTCTCCCCCCAGCCTTTGATTTCACTCTCAATTTTGGCTACACCACATGAGGCTGGGCACCATGGGTACTAGTTGTCCTGGTTTCAGCTGGGATAGAGTTAATTGTCTTCCTAGTAGCTGGTACAGTGCTATGTTTTTGAGCTAGGTATAAGAAGAATGTTGATAACACACTGATGTTTTCAGTTGTTGCTAAGTAATGTTCAGTCTAAAGTCAAGGTTTTTCAGCCTTTGATGCCCAGCCAGCAAGAAGGCTGGAGAGGGACAAGGAGTTGAGAGGGGACACAGTCAGGACAGCTGACCCAAAGAGGCCAACAGGGTGTTCCATACCATGTGATATCATGTCTAGTATATAAACTGGGGGGAGTGAAGGGATCGCTGCTCGGGGACTAACTGGGCATCGATCAGCAGGTAGTGAACAATTGCACGGTGCATCACTTGTAATAATAAAAGGATTGGAATATAATGTTGTCATTTTATTAGTGTTGTCATTATCATTATTAGTTTCTTCTGTTCTATTAAACCGTTCTTATCTCAACCCATGAGTGTTACTTCTTTTCCCAATTCTCTCCCCCATCCCACTGGGGAGGGGGGGGAAGCAAGTGAGCAGCTGTGTGGTGCTTAGTTGCTGGCTGGGGTTAAACCACGGCACCAGTGCTTAGCACCGCTATAGTATGAACAACAACACTATGCAGACCAAGCTGACTAGTAACTCTAGTTAAATTTCTACAGGAAGATCAGGACACTGAATAAAAGAGTCCATACAAAGTTGTGATCACATGGAGAGAGCTTGCCGGGAGTGCTCCCTCCTGTTCCATACTGCCTGCTTTGTACTCCACTGAGCGCAAAAAACCCATCTTTCTCTAACTCTTGAGTAAAGCAGCAGATGAGCACCCAGATGTCTGGGCCACTGCCCACATTTTCTTGCTGTAGCCCCCAAAACAGAGACACTGAATTTAACAGTGATCATTTTGTGGCATATTTATTTGCCTCAGGCCCAAATCCAGGTGACTGCAGATGCCAGCATTGGTCCTAGGCAGGGGGAGCAGCTCGGCAGTACCCACCGTGGACACTGCTACCTTGGCCATGCCTCGACCCAGGACAGAGATGCACAATTCCCCTTGTCTGACTCACCTGGCTTAAGGGCTGAAGTCAGTCTGCTTGTCTTTCCTCACGTCTGCCAATGAGCCAAGTCAATCCAGAGTTTTATTAAACTGATCTCAAAGTAAACACTAGCAGTAAGTCAAGGGCACCTCCAAGTTCTCCTGGGAAAAGCTCTCAGAAGGACCACTGGGATCAAAGTCTGATCTCCCACAGAGCAGCCTGTCCCCAACATTTGCTCAGTTCTGCCAGCCAGAGACACTGCAGGGAATTTAAACAGTTTGGACTGCACACAGCTGGGTGAATGTTGTTGTTTTGTTGGGTTTTTTTTAAACAGTATGTTTTTAGTTGAATATTGCCTCTTTGTAACCTTTCATTGATTGGTTGGTTCTGGTGTTAAATGATAGTATGGTTAAGATGGATTCTTTTTTTTTTTTTAATGGAAAATATCTTTTCATAACATTAACTAAAATAGTCATTGAAGAATTGCTTGCAAAACTTCAGAAGCCATCAACAGCCTTCAGTAGCCAGTACTTCATAAATTCATTTAAACAACTNAAAAAAATTTTTTAAAAAAATCGCGGAAAAAAAAAAAAAAAAAAAAAAAAAGGAAGTCGACAGGCTGGAAAATTAGTTTTGAGCACCTAGTAAAAACAGGTGATGTTTTGTTTTACCAGCTAAAGTATCACAGGTGTGAAAAAACAATACTTAAACAACCTCAGCTTCATCAGACCATTTTCTCTCCTGCACTTACACTGTCTATACCAAGAAGCAGTGATTTCTCTTTCTAGAGACTTTTTTTTTTTTAGGGGCACTGTGAATCAACAAAAGTATCTCCAGGGTCACTTCAAGGATGGGACATTTTGTGTGATGCCTTGGCATGATGTTTCACTCCAAGAGCCTTAAGGATGTCAGGGAAGGTTACTGAACTCTTAACTACAGAGCTAATCCCCTTCCTGACTTACAAGGCAGGCAGCTCTGCTGACCTGGGTGGCACACGGACACTGGCCAGGAACTCACAACATGCAGAAATAGGGTGGACGCTCCCTTATTTTTTCTTCCCTCCATCTTGCACAACTGCATAGCCTGCCATTCTGAAAACTAATCCTTCAAGCCAAACAAAACACATCCAAGTCAACAGATATAGATCTAGGTGAAGATAATAATTACCTCTGGTGAATTCAACAGGTGAATAATTGGCTCCTGAAATGGAGAGTTTCCCCAAACTGTTTTATTTCATGAGTGCCAGACTACAGCTCGTACCTTGCTACGTGCTCAGGCTGCCCTGGATGCATGCAGCTAAGATGAGGCTCGGCAGGTAATTGCTCTGAGCAATTTTGCCCCTTGCCAAGGAACTCTGTAAAATGCAAATTGTTCTAGCAGGGATGATGGGTTCATACTGTAAAAACCGAGGTGGCCACAGGGCCCCTGGCAGCCTCTGATCCCCCAAATGCAGGTGGACTGCAGTGAGAAGAGAGCAGGGCAGCACCTCACCCCAAGGAGCTTCCAGTTGCATGTGGCCAGACTTGCCCTGGAAAGTACGTGACCTGAAGTGCAACAAGTTTTGCAGATCCCACATAGCAAAAATATTAACTGTAAGAATGCAGATTTTTTTTTTTTTTGATAGCTAAGCAGTACAAAAGGATGAGAAGAACAAGGAGAGGAGCAGATAGAGGCATGATTACAAAAACATTCAGGCATTTTTATATATGCTCTTTCTCTTATAAAGACCCAGTTATCAAAACACCCCAAGAAAGCAAACAAACTGGGGCATCCTGTTCCTTGGGGTTTAAGGTAAAGCCATCAAAAGGCCACTGCAAATCTTCAATATGCAGAGTAATAGGGGTCTATTTTTCCTCCTCTTCTGTTTTTCTTGTAAAAGCATGTTTTTTTATTTATCATATTCAGCCCACTCCCAACACTGCCTATCTTTCAACACTTACTTCCTCTCCTGCCTTCCCCCTGCCCTTCTCCAGCACCCTGAGATGGTGAAGCCCAGTGCTTTCACAAGCCCATTACAGCTTTACCCACCTCTGTGCTCAGCCAAAGAGAAACGCTGCTTCAGGAGGACTTACCTGTTAAACACGCTGTGGTTAGGCTCCAAAGCAGAGGAGAGGGCCAGGCACTCATTTTTCCCTGAGAAGCAACACAGCTTGTCAAAAGGCAAGATCAGCAGCTAATCTCCTACACCCAACTGTTCATTCTCCTCTGGTTTTGTGCCCAATATTGTCACCTGACTCTGATCATGCGGTTCAGTCAAGTCAACCTCCCCCCAGCAAAGGGGGTGGTTTATATTCAGAGACTGCAACAGGTCTTAAGACATTACTGGCCTTCTCAAAGCATAGTGCAAACTAAATACTGAGCAGAAGAGCAAATCTAAGCCTCGAGTGCAGAAATACATGCAAGAGAAGCGTCCTGGAGGAAGCCATGAGCTCATAGAGAGGAACTGGCAGAGCTGTGCCGGGAGCCCTGTGCCTGGCTGCTGGCCAGCCCCCTGTGACCTCGTCAAGGGAAAGGATTTCATTTTTTTAGACACCCAGGATTTCCTGCAAGAAGAAAAACAAGAAGAAAAATAACCCCAGAAGAGTCCATATTTTAAAGCAGCTTCCCTTTTAACTGAAACCAACCATGCCGTAACCAAAATTCACCCTCTAGTGAGCGTAGAGCTTTCCCAATCAGTATTTAACTCCCCCCTCGTTGCCCCCAAGGTGTCAAATTTGATGCATCGAGTTGTTGTGGTCAGGATCAAACTCGACAATCCTGATGATGATGACGATGTGGAGGTGAGGGCATTAAGTTCAGCGAGACGCCATCCCATTTTCCACGTTATCCAGTGACTATCCTGCTTGCTGTTCATGCCCTGAGGCCAGGTCCTCCTGCCTGTGCCCATGCTGCCCAAGGACACAGATGTCCCTGTAGTTTCCTCACCTTGCAGCCCTTCTTTGAAAGATCTCCCCCCCC
>VYZV01008310.1:324-18470 GCA_013401275.1 Pandion haliaetus | reverse complement strand
ATCCCTCCCAGTCCTTGTCTCGACCCATGAGCCTGCCTTTGTATTTTCTCTTCAACCCAACGTGGCCAGGCGAGGGGGTGTGGGGTGAGCGAGCGGCTGCGTGGTGCTTTGTTACCGACTGAGCTGACCTGAAACCACGACAACCTGGAAGCCTGGCACTTAGTAATCCCTCCTTACTTCATTGGTAGTTTCCAAGTTTTACTTCCTTTTGCAGCTCCTGCTATTTTGACTTAAGCCTTTTTGATTATTCAGTTTATTCACCACCAATTATCATAGCAATTTAACTAGAAAATTCAGTGGAATTACCCTAGTGAGTAATGTTAACTCATGGGAGAAATAATTGCAGAACCAACCTTTATCCTATATTACTTTTCTATAAAATTATTCAAAATATGCAGCCCAGCTGTGCTGCCCTTACTCATTGTTTATTAATCTGTTAGGCGTACAGAGTGCTTTAAGTGAAATTAATCATGTATTAAGATACTACTCACTAGGCCAATGGGTTCTTAATAATCATCAGTCACTTTATTTACATTTTCAATGGAAATGCTACATTATTGAAAATGCCATTAAAATACATAAGCAATAGAAATTCAGCTGTCTCTAAATTTCTATCTCATAACCTTAATTAATGCTCAAAAGTATGATACTTGATACTGAAGTAGTTCCACTGGTTTATCCTAATTAATACTTGGGTATCCTCCAATTAGAAATCCAGTAGGGATCAAATTATACGGTTATCCCTTCTTTTATTCAACAGATACTGTGTGAAATATAACCATTTGAAAATTAAGCATAATTTGGCCCAAGTACCAGAAAACAAGTAACATAAAGTGTGGAATGGTTCAGAGTATTGTATATAATGAGAAGTGACAAGAATTTAACAAAGTTTTACCCTGTATTTATATGAAAGTTAATTTATGATTAAGATCTCAAGTGAATTTGGAATATATTCTGCTGAATGATGCCATGTGCCAATACTGTTCCAAATACCAGCTGTCTTATAAATTTAAATTGCACAGAAATAAGGCACTCCAAAATTTGAAAGTTTTTTTTAGTAGACCAATTAATCACCTATTACACCAGTGCTATCAGAATAGTTCACTGAGAAGTAAAATTCTGATGTCCAGATTCATTTAAATCTAAGACTTCAACTGAGATATCCAAGTTATGATACTTATTATCCTGAACTCCTATAGTCAGTAGGAAAAAAGAAACAGGAACTTTCAAAAGCAGCTTCATTCCTGAGATGGATGGTGGTGCCTTCCTTTCTGTTGACTAGAGCAGTTTACAGCAAGATTTCTAAAGATGCCTAAAGTTTGACAGAAGAATACAAGCCTTACTAAGTTAAAATCTTCCTCACTGGGGCCTCTCACTATATGTATTCTCTTGACCAAGCCGTGATACACACAATAATTAATAATTAAAACATATGAGGCATTATGAACATTTGGCATAAAAAAACCTCAAGTGCAATAAAAATTTGGGAACTTTGCCTATTTTGTATATTTATTTGATTGTTAAACTGAAACTATGTAAATTTTGAAGTGTTCCAGGTTAATGTGCTCATCACACAGTGATGTCAGTGATCACATTAACAGAGGAAAGAAACCTGGAAAGCCTTATAATATTGACATGCCCCCCCCCAATTTTTTTTAAGAAAAACTAAAAACATGAAAAAAAAATTGTATTACAGCTTTCTCAATTTAACTGGTTTCCCTGAAATAAACACTTATGTAGAGAGGCTCACTAGTATCCTTCCAAAATTCTAAGTATTCCTTCAGAATAAGTTAGAACTACAAATGAAAAATGATTTTTTTTGTTGACCTTCAAATTATTCCTATTGAAATCAGTAGAACAGCCTATTTTTCACAGATACTTAAAAGATTTAAAAAATTCTAATTTGAAGTCTTTAAAGTCTTAAAGATATAAAAATATCTTTCTGAAGTTCTAGCAGTTCAGTAGTCTACTTAACTGAAAGGCTATGTACCCAGCCATTCTGGCTATTCATTCCTCAGTTCAGAAGGTCACTTCATCCTCCAACTCTCAAATCAACCCAGTATTCACTTGAGTTCAACTTCACCACCACATGTTTGTGCACTCTTTTGGCTTCTAGTTCACTTCCATCCATAAGCAGTCACTTCCTGTCCCTTGGGAGCTGTAGTAGTTTTTCCCTTTCTTCCCTCCACCTTGGGAAAGGATCAGCTGAGTCTCATTTTTCTCCTGTGTATTTCAAAAGCTGTAGGGAAGCAGAGGAAAGGACTGAAAATAACTGTATTAGAATATATGTAAAGGAAAGGAGAAGGGGGAAAAAAGCGCTTCCTTTGACAGCTTTGTGGAAGCTGCTGAAAGCAAGGGAAGGAAGACCTAAGCGCTTTTTTTTATGGCAAGTTCTAACTGGCAGCTCTTCCCCAGAAAGTCAGAAAGCACCCCCAGAGCTGACATTTAGGAGAGTATCAAATGCCTCTAATTACTGGGAGAATGTCTCCTAACCAGGAAGACCTCCAGGAAGAGGTAATCTGGAGCATTAGCTTAATTACATTTAGGAGCACCTCTTTCTTAAAGTCACGGAGTGAAAGACTGATCTTTATTTACTTTTCTTTCTATTTTTATCAAAATGTAAAATGGGTTTTTAAACAAATCTTTGTACCTGATTTAGATTATTTTCTTAATGCTGCTCTATTCCACAAGAGTTGCTTCTATCGGTTGTAGATAATGAGATTGTCTGCACATTTTTATTATAGCAAGAAACACATCAAATGTAATTGTAGTCAATTACTGAGAAAAAGCTGAACTGCAATAACACACTTTTTCACATTTTTAGGAAAAATAGCTTATTTCTAGACAATTTAAAGAGTTCTTGTCAGCTTTGTGTGACAGCTGCAAAATAGGATGAAACAATAGAATGTTGCATTATGACAATATCTGCACAAATACAGAACAGAAAATAAGAGCTCAGGTAGCATTTCTGCAGGAAAGGTTTATGTGTTATTGTGCATAATCAGAAGCTAAACAGGAGTAAAACATACTGCACTGTTGCCCCAAGCCCCATACACGGTTATATAAATGTTAAAAGAGAGATGCAAAATTATCTGTTTGTGCAGAAGTGATGTGGTATCATTGGGAATCCAGCATCCAAGTTTTGAAAGTACACTTTTAAAAAAGATGGAGAGAGTTCAGAAGAAAGCAGCAAAATTTGTTAGTTTAAGGAAGTTAGTTACAAGGAAAAATGATAAAATTATGGCTGATTAATTGAAGGAAGTGGAAATTGACAGAGGAAGCGATAACATGCTGCTGCAAAAATGAAGCAACAATCTGGTTTTCATATCTGCTGTATAAGCAAAGATATAATGGTTTAATTTATGGCAAAGTAGATTAAGGAGATATATAACAGCAAAGTGCCTAGCAGAAAATATGGTGAAGCACTGGAAGGGATTTCCTAGAACAGGTGTGGAGTCTCCATTGGCAATATCAATGAACATGTTGGACAACAATTCCTTCTCTCAAATAATTTAAAGTCACCAGACAAACTAGCATAGGATATACAACACAAACAACAAAAACTTAGTAGAACTTTATAGCCAAAATCCTCTTCACCGAGTGACCTAAATTCCTGCCTCACCTATAGTCACGTAAACCAGAAGTAAATGTGGTACTTAATGGAATTAGAGTGGTAATGTAATGCAAGTCAGATGAAAATCAGGACCAGTTTTCTTTTCGCAGTACAAATTGCAGTACTATCTTCAAATTCTGTAACACTATCACAATTCCAACATGAAAAGTCATCAAACATCAGCTATTAGTTTCCCCTCAGGTCTTATGTGCACCTCCAAAAACTCTCTCATACCTCCGCACCAGCTCTCTTGGAGCAATGCTAGAATTCTCCAGCACCACTCCCAGAGACTTAGTTTCAGTCCTTAGTCAACCAGTCACATGATTTTAAATTCCCTGTAAGTACAGACTCCTAAAAGGCAAATTTAAGCTTACTAATGATTTCTTTTCTCAATTATCATTGAAGCCTGGTAGAAATAATCTGGAGATTACCAAAGATCTGTGCACCTCATTTTGAAAACCACATCTCTGAATCAAAGTGAAATAAATGACCACTTCTATTCACAACTGAAGCTAGCAAACAAGCAAGGATTATATAGTTAAACTTTAATATATTCCTTTACTCCTGCTTTCTATTGGTAGGTTTTTAAATTATTTTTCTCCTTACCATTAGTTTGATAACTATGAAGAACTTATTGGACCTAAATCTCATCTTATAGTTTATTCGATATTTCATTTTGATAAACAGCAGAAAAAATGGTAATCAATGTTACCACTTGAATATTTTTTGTAATTTAAATTAATTACATAAATTATTATAAGCTTCAGCCCTAGGATAAGCTAAGTAATTTAAAGTGCCATATTTACTATGATTATATTTTAAAAAGTAATAATAGCATCTTATAGAATACAGGATTTTGGATTTTGTTACACATATTCACCTCCATTTTATTGCAATTTATAAACTAGCAACCCTATTTTGGTTTATGAAGGGAAAAAAAGTATAATGTTAACAAATGTCTGTCTTTTTTCTTTAAGTTCATAAGTGACCTGGGCCAAGGGTCCTTCTAAGTGGGCTATATTTGGTCTGACTGCAACAGTTGAAGATACCAGTTCCCCAGGGTGCCTGTCTGAACCTCTGCTATGGGTCACATCCAAGGTAAAAGAGCAGCAGAGGGGAATCTGCGACACACTTTAGCTGCACCATTTCATAATTTACTGCATTCACACAAACTGCCAGGGAAATTGGGTGCTGCAGAGTAGTTTCTGACCTGGGGAAGAGTTAGGAGGAAGTGAACATCAGCTCCTGCCAGCTCTGGGAGGACAGCAGTAGAGTCTGGTGGTAGGGCCAGACAGCTGAGGTCATTCACATCTTCATCAAGCAGCTGTTTGCTTCAGGTCACAGCGGTCACAGTCCTCAGATCCTACAGGCACTCTGCCTGCAAGCGGCACTCTATCAGGTTGCTGTTAACAGTTGTCTTCTATCATGTGTCCGAATATTAAGCCTGGTTTAGACAGAAATTATCTACACCGATGCCAGCTAAACTGTAGGCAAACTTTAAACAGAGTAAAGTCCTTAAACAATCTGCCTTAGAATATTAATATACTCAAAGGAGACTGCATAGGGAAAACAAACCTGTTTGATGGGGGAGAAGTGTTGACCACAAAGCAGAAAAGCTGAAAGAAATAAAAAGGCCTATTTATAGAAGTTGCCAACTAGTTCTTTTTTCCTTGAAATCACTTTCCTGGAATTTTTTGTATAATATTTTCATTTTACTGATGAGTGGGAGGAATCAGAACAAAGCAAGAGAAGCAGGCAGCCTGTTTTTTAAACGTTTGTTTATATTTGTCCTTCTTGGACTCCTTTCCCAAAACATACCACAAAGAACATTCCTTCTCTTCTCCCAGTCATGTCTCTTTCTTTTCCTCTCTTTCACTTTTTTCTAGTGCCTTCCTTAAGGCTAGGATAGTATTTTGTGAAGCTGAGAATCATAAAGAGGAAGAAGGAACTCGTTGGTATACAGTTAGACAAAGACACAACAAACCTGGCTTTAGTTTCTACTTTTGCCACAGATTTTCTGACACATTTGTTGAGCCATTTAGTTTCTCTTCCATGGCTTCCCGTCTGTGAAATGTGGGTAATCATTCCCAGAGAGGTTTTGATGGTCAAAGCTACTTTCTGCTACGTAGGGCTAACGACAATCACAGTAATATCCAACCTAGAAGAAATTTCCTCCTTTTTAAAAATATACACACACACATCCCCAACCCACTCCCTCGCTTTTGGAGACATTCATTTGCATTGACCTTCATAAAGCAAGTATTACAGGAAGATATACTCTCCCTGTCACGTGTTTGACTACAACTGTCATTGCTTATCACCACTTGGAACCATACTTGGTTCCCTTGCTTCATATGAGCACTACTGTATTTACAGATTTGCTAGGCCAAAATTTTATCACTGAATAGGATGTATTTAGTGATTCTTTCAACAAAATAGTGATGGTGTACATCCCACAGATACAGCCAAATGCTTGATGTGCAAGAACTACATGTTGCCTTCCTAGCAGTATATAAGAATCAATGTTCCAGCCCTGTTTATCAAACACAGCATGGGGTAAGGAACCTTAAAGTCCAGGAATGACTCCAGATATAAAGAAACTTGTCAGACATGAAGACCGTAAGGTCATTTGCTTGTTTAGAAAGGAGTATGTGAGACTGGCAAGGACAAAGTAAAGTTAAAATTTAACAGTAACTTAACATGAAACTCCAGAATGAAAACCCAACTTGGGCACCCATGAAGAAGTATTTTAGACTGGATTATGTAGCACCTAAAGATATCGAAACCAAGATTCAAACCAAACGGAGAATTCACATTTGAATCCACCAGCCCAGCTGAATAGGCTGTAAAAGTGGGATGTGGGAAGCCAGAATGAAAAGCAACTGATACTTTTTCCCAGCTGTCTCATAGGGCTTATTTAGATATCACATCATTGCTGCTTCTCAAACTCTTTTGCAATTAGTTATTGGATTCCTATAGCAACTATGGCAAATGTGTTTTCTAACTGTACATTTATTCAGACACTGAACTACCCAAATTATACTTTTAATTTTCTTCTTGCACTATATACATATAAAAAAAAATCACGATAAATATATTTATATGGAGCCTTGTGAGTGCTTACTAAAATAAATAATTCTTCCAAGTGTCCAGAACTACAATTACATCAAAATGGTTTTATATGACCTTTAAGAAATTTGTCAAAGGCCCACATTCTATTTTTTCTCAAAGTAAGTTTGCTTTTTCCCCACTATGTCACTAGAAAGTAATGTTACACCAAACAGGCTGATGTAATGTCATGTATGACTGAATTATAACAGCATTCAGCTAGCTTGATGCAATGCTGGAGGAGGCAAGTTTATCATATTTCCATTGTCTGGGTATTGTGTCCTAACAATATCAGCATTAAAAATACACTGTGATTGTGATAAAAACTTTTGGAAAATTAGAGTACTTATACTGAAACATCCTGTCTGATCTTTTTCATCTTTTTTACTTGTCTGCCTTTGATGTGGTACTCTGTACACCTAATTAGTTAACTCAGTCTTGTTAAGGCCAAAAATCAGCATGACATAAAGGAATTTCTCAGGTAGGGAATTTTCTCATGTGTTGCATTTTACATTTTTCTAAATACAGTTTTGCTATCAAGAAATTACATTGCATACTTCTACTGGGGAAAAGAAACAGAGTTGCTGATGTCCAGCCTCCCTCTTCCCATTTTGTTTTTATAGAGTGACAACTGGTTTTCAGCCACTGTTGATGAGAATGTCTCTGAAACATTTAGTAGTGGAAGATATTACTTCAATGCAAGGCTATAAACCCACAGTGGTAGGAAACAATTCTCATTTTACAGAGCAGTGGACAAAAATATATTGGGCCTCTTTACATGTATTTTTACATTCTTAAAAGTTTGGCTTGTAACTTATAAATTAGGTTCTTCTTTAGAGTGCAGATAGGCAGGGTGTGCCATGTCTGAGGATCAGTAGTCCAGTCTTGCAATGCAATTTAATAGTATTTTTGCATTTAATAGAACTTCTCTTTCTGTTTTTCTTCCCTTCACTTCCCTTGCAAGTGAAAACAAAATAAAAAAATCTGTGAAACTGCTAAAGTCAGAGAGTTCCAGCCAGCAATGCCAAAATAGACATCTCTCAAAAGAATGGTCTTCAGTTTGCATCGGCCTAAGGGAGGGCTTTTCAATGCACAAACCCTTGGCATTTGGAAGACCTAGTGGTTACTGCTAGGTTACCTGGCCTCTAATCCCTTCATATCTTAAACTCTGTGACGGGTCTGAAACACTACAGTTAGGTCATCTTTTAAATCAAAGAGAGCAGACAGTTCTAGTAATACTGCACTTAACAGTAGTGCTTCTACTTTTCATTGGCCCCAGATGAAAGGCTGGAGTATTTGTGCAGGTGATCAAACACTCAGTTAAGAAGTCGCCATTTCTTATCTGATAAAGAGAAGATGGCTGTATCCTCTCCTAGTCTGTTGCAATCTGAAGAAAAATAATGTTGATTAATCCCCAAGATAAAGAGATCACTGGCTGTGTAAGCTTGAACACGTAATGAAACTGAGCAGTGTGAATACATTGACAACAGTAAATGTATCAGGAGAAACAGAAGAATGTGTGAGATACTGATTCCATATCTTCAGTGCTGTTTGATGAATTTTTAAGTATGGATTCATTGAAGTTCTTACAATAGATGTGGTCACAAATAAATTTTAGTGGCTAATTGATACTCTTTCCAAAATCTGATAAATTTAGCCCTTCTTTCTATTTATAGCTTGTGAACAAAGTAACTTAGACTATGTGGGGCAACAGTATTTGAGTCTACAAACTTCCATCAAATTAAGAGATGTACCTCTGCTTTCAGTTTTCAAATACTTGCAATTCATTCATACAACCATGCAACTAATCACACAAGTCAAATGGCATTTTTCTGTTCCCGAAGCCAAATTTTTCAAGAATAGCTTTGCAGGAAGTAAAATCTTGTTTCTGAAGAAAACTTTAATGTAAACATTTATTTTTGACAAGTATTTTTAAGGAAAAATTTCATTTTTCATATAATATGAAAAACTTATATAGTTTGGGTAAAAGGATAGAATTCCATTTTACAGAGAAAATATTAAATTACTACAAATTGAAACTTTTGATGGAAATTTTTCAATTCAGTCATACTCATAAATGGACAAATGTCCATTATGGTCATTGTAAAGTGCTTTCTGTTTCTCTAAATGTCATCAAACATTGGTTTATAGAAATTACTGTGAAAGAAGTTGTTACGGGTTTGTGTGGCGCAGTTTTCCTTGGTGGCAGGGGAGGGGGGCTGCAGAGGCGGCTCCTTTAAGAAGTTGCTGGAAGAATTCGCTGCCCCAAAATGTCGGACCCGCGCGCCAAAATGTCGGACCCGCCTCTAGGCGGGGAGTGACGGTGGTAGCGCCTCTGGGAAACATATTTAAGAAGGGGAACCGGTAGTGGGGGGGGGAAACCTGAGAGGAACATCGCTGCCGACACTGGAATCATGGAAGTGGAGGGGGAGGAGGAGGAGCCTGAGGAGGCTGATGGCCCTGCAGCCCAGGGGGGTGAACGGTGGAGCGGAAGCTCCCGAAGGTGGCCGTAACCCCATGGTAAAAACCGCGCTGAAGCAGTGTGAGACGGGAGAGCAGCCCGCGGAAAGGACCCGCGCCAGGGGAGTTCGGGAAGAACTGAAGCCCGCGGAAAGGATCCGCACCAGGGAAGTTTGTGAGGAACTGCAGCCCGCGGAAAGGAACCACGTTGGAGCAGGGAACGAGAGAGGAATCTTCCCCCTGAGGAAAGAAGCGGCAACGACGATGTGTGGCGAGCTGACTCAACCCCCATACCCGATTCCCCTGCGCCGCCGGGGGGAGGAGGTAGACAGCATCAGTAGTGAACTGAGCCGGGAAGGCGGGAGGGGTGGGGGGAGGTTGTTCTGATGTTTGGTTTCCCTTCCTAATACCCTTGTGTTTTGTTTTCTGTTTTGATTTGTAGTAAATGAAATTGCTTTTGTTTCTTCCCCAAGTTGCGCCTGTCTTTTGCCCGTGACCATAAGTGGGGAGTGATCCCTCCCAGTCCTTGTCTCGACCCACAAGCCTGCCTTTGTATTTTCTCCTCATCCCAACGTAGCCAGGCGAGGGGGTGGGGGGTGAGTGAGTGGCTTCGTGGTGCTTTGTTACTGACTGAGCTGACCTGAAACCACGACAGAAGTGTTGGTAATATTATTAAATGCAGGGGGTTTGTGTGAATGGATGATTGCCATGTTTGCGTTCAGGAATCACTCATTGGTAATAACAGGCATGATATTGGATATTTCTTTCCCATCAAATCTAATTCCAGAAAAAAGGATTAAAATGTCAGTGTATTTATCTTTGAGAAAGACATGGTACTCAGTTCATACAGTCAGAATTGTATTGCTTTATCCTATTCTACACATACAAATCAATAGACTTGAAATCAGCAGGAATGACCTTTTTCTATCAAGGTTATATCATGAGATTTTTGGGAATTCTATTCTCTGAAATAACATTGACTGTTATTTTACCTAATAATTAACTTTCTTTTTGCTAATATTCACTCCAAAGTGAAATGTGGCTTTTACAGAGTTCTCATGTTGTTAATTCATAAGTTTTTAACCAGTATAAGCACAAATAGCTTTCTGTCCAACCAGGCTTTCCTCCTTGTGTCTTTGTACATTTGAATTCTCCTAGATATATATAGTATTCTTTTTAATTTTATTTACTCTTTTTAACTAATTTTGAATTCTTTCCAATTAGTCATCAGTGCATTTAATATCTGTCATATCTGTCACTGTTCTTGAAATCTCCTCTCCTAGCATAATGATATCTGTAATACTCTGAAAAATAGCCTTCAGTCCATATTCAAACTGTTAATAAAAATATTGAACAGAGGTGGGTTCAGGACAGAACCTTGCCCATTCAAATGACCTGCCCATTTGATAACAAAATGTTGACAAGTACTCTCTCTAAGAGAGATAGAGAGAGTAGTGTGCACTTATTTTGTTGCAATTACACATAGACTATACACCCCTGGTTTGCTTATGGCATGCATTTTCAAACCAGATGAATGGGTAGGTCATGGAAGAATCCAGCTTTCAGTATCAAACCACTATTCCAACTTGATGCTGCAGTAAGCCACCATATAACCTAGCACTGTGTACCCATACACCATCATGCCCTGCCAGCATCTGTCCTTCTCTCATACTTGCCTACCCAACATTATGTTCTGCCTCCTGGATCCTCACTGTAACATTTAGGCCACTATCTACAGCAATACTGATTACTGTAAGTGGATGTAGAAGCCTTCTGCATAGCTGCTAACTGTCATCAACAATTTCATCAAGAAATATGCACTATAGTTGGGCAGCACACTTCCCAGATGCAGCTAACCACTTAACACATGCTTACCTTCTGGACAAGGAATATGAACTTTGCAATTAGCTCAATCTGTAACCCTATTACTTACTAAGATAGGCACACTCTGCATTGCAGCAGCTGTAGAGATCACACAGCATATAGTACCTCTTTGCCACTGCTGGGCAGAAGTAGTACAGTCTTTGGCCCAGTTTTGGGTAGGTAAGTAAGAGTAAGTAAAAGCTCAGTGTATCGTTAAAGTTACAGTATGTCACATCTATATATAACTTTCACTCACAAAGCTAGTAAATCTGCAAAAAAAAAGAAATATAGATTGATTTGACCTGATTTGCTCTTTACAATCTTAGGTATGTTTCATCATTTGTTTTGGATAATTTTAAGTTGCTAATTAATAGTTTGATCTAGTAGCTTTTATCAAAGTGAGTCTGCCTGAGTTATTATTCCCTGGTTTCTTTTAATTCTTTCTCTCTTTTTAAAAACAAATACTATATTTGCTTTTACCAGTTATCTGTGACCACATTAATCCTCTGTTAGCCCACAGAGGTATTTACAGACGTTTCCAAATTACATTGACTTGTTTAAGCATGCTCCAGAGGTTTACTCTGGGAAGTGTTAGAGGCCTATGTATCTGTATCGTTTTAATGTGCAAAGACAAAAGCAAAATAAACCCCCAAAAAATGGACCATATCTACCTTCTTTTATTTTCTTTCCCATTGAGTAATGGGTCTATATATATGTTTTATCTACTAATGAAGTTACAGAACCTTTGTTGCCTTTTCTGGTCCTTTCTAATGAAATTCAATCTTTTGTCTTTCTCATTTTGATTGTGCTATTTCTTCATGCTCATCATGAGTAATTTTTTAAAAAATAATTCACATTTTGAGGTCCATAATAAAAGCCTTCTAACAGTATACATCCTATCCTTTCTCAGCATTAGAATAGCTTGCCATTATGATTTTCCATTGATTGATGATGTTGGAGAGCAATAAGGAGTAGCTGCAGTGGGAGTGTTGGGGTGCAGTGGGGACAGAATCACAGAAAAGCTGAGGTTGGAAGTGACCTCTGGAGGTCATCTCATCCAACTTCCTTGCTCAAGCAGGACCACCTGAAGCCCATTGCCCAGAACCACATCCAGATGACTTGTAAACATCACCAAGGATGTTTAACCTCACTGGGCAACCTGTGCCAGTGCTTGGTCACCCTCATGGAAGAAGACCTGTTTCCTGATGTTCAGAGGGAACCTCCGGTATTTCAGTTTGTGTCCATTGCCTCCAGTACCATCACTGGGCACCACTAAAACAACAGCACAGCCAGCAGGATCAGTGAGGTAAGCAGGAGCTGGAGCTAGTGCCTGGTCCAGCCAAGAGGATAGGTTGTAAGGCAATATCATGGTGATGAGGCATGTCCTAGGCCAAGCCAGGAAGTCAGTGCGTAGATCAGGCTTAAGATCAGGTCCAGTGATCACCATAGCAACAAGACAGGACTGAGGTCAAGCCAGGAGCCTTACCCACTGGTTGAGATATGGATCAAGAGACACCATATCTAAACAGGGGCATGTTTGGGCTGGAGACCAGTAGTCCTGGTCTCAGTGCTAGTTCCAGCCTCCAAGCATAGCCCAAACAGGGGTTAAAGGCTTCAGGCTGAACTTAAAAAGTTCCTGGGCCCATGGGTGTGGATGGAGGCCCATGGTGAGGTTGATCAGGGCCATTAAGGCTTATTATGTGCTCAAGGCCTGAGAGATGCCACTTATCATCCCCCTGACCCTGATGTTATCTTGTCCAGTTGTTTGCTGTATTGAGTCTGCCTTTCTGAGGTTGCTCTTGTTCCTTCCGTAACTAGGATAGCAAAGTTGTTTGTATAATCATAATTTTGATAGTCACTAACCAAATTACTTTCCATCATAAACTTTTCCTAACCTTTCTTCACTGTCATAAACACCTGAAAAAATACCCTACCAAAATTCAGAAATGTTGCATTTTCTCAAATAATTGTACCTGCTGACCATCAGACGAACCCAGAAGACACTCACTTACCATCCAGTCAGTGGCTGCAGATTACTGTGCACAGATCTGTAGCTGCTTGTCACATGGAGATCACATTAATAAGTATTAAAATGAATCATGTGCACCATATAAAGACTATTACATGGTAAGGGAAGTTATAGCTGCTTGCTGCTCCCAGCAGCCGGGGAGTCTGTGGATTCCTCCTGCCTGAATGCTGGAGCCTTGCCTAGAGACCCTGGGGGTCTCTTCCCCAAGCTGATGGATGTGTCTGCTGCTTTCCCACTTGCAGCAAAACTGAGCATGTGTCCTGGAGGCACACACAGGACACTGACATGGCTAGTCACACAGACTTCATCAGACAAGGTGTGGCCTTCAACAGCGTCTACATACAGGACCTACTTAAAAAAAAGCACAGACATCCACATCCCCTTCCTCCTCTTTGGCTAGCAGAAACAGGTCACTAGTGCAAGCACACACACGACACCCACTATGTTCACAAATGCATGCACATTTGCAGATCCCTGAAGTATTGGCATGGTCCCCCTGTATGCCCAGTACCTCTACCTGGATCCTGGCCCTCTTTGCTGCCCCACAGGTCCCCTACTCATGACTGATTCAGCTTGGTGATCGCTAGCAAATATACGGCGCTCACATACTTGTCCCACAGGCATCCCATGCTTACAGGTCCCCCCAGATACCAGCATGGCCCTTCCACCCACCCAATACCCCAGCCCAGACCCAGGGCCTCCTACTCGCCAGCTCACCAAGCTTGAAGTTTGCCAGCAAACATACAAGCACATCCCATGCTCACCCGGTTTGGGGAAGATACCACACTCAGCAGCCAGCACCAGGTACTTGGACTGTGACCCATGGTCCTGCTCTAGCTGCCAGCACTGAACCTTGCATTTGCCTTGCTCACCCCAGTCCCCCCAGTAGTGGTTTTCAGTATACACAGCATTCACACCCCAGAGGCTGGAAATTAAAGACACCCCACCTGCTCCAGTAGCTGACGCTGAGCCCCCTCTCACTCCAGGAGCTGATATTACAGCCCTGGGCCACCTACACCGCAGTCTGATTGTAGTAGCTGGCACCAATACCACTCATGTCTTTTCCCCCTGTAGATAACACTCAGGGCACAAAGCCTGTAGGACCCACAAGGACAATCCAGAGAGTGATTAGGCCCCTCTAACTACTGATGCTGAGACCCCCAGCATTAGTTGCTGGCATCAAAGGCCTGGGGGTGCTCACAACCCTGGTCTGACTCCAGTCAGACCCACATTCACTTATGACTGTCTTGCCATTTTCTGGCACAGGATATTACACAGGTTACACAGGAAGATAGTTAAGAAATAATTTAATAAAGAGATAGAACAGACTGTGGTGATCACCTTCAGGACTTGGTCAAAAAAGTGTACTGACTGGCCACTTTTTACATGCATCCAGCCCCTTTTATATCCCTTTATGTCTATCACAGAATGGTTGAGGCTGGAAGGGACCTCTGGAGGTCATCTGCTCTAACCCCCCACTGCTCAACCAGGACCATGAAGAGCCGTTTGCCAAGGACCATGTCAAGACAGTTTTGAATATCTTCAGGGACTCCACAACCTCTCTGGAAAACCTGTTCCAGTGCTTGAGCAACCTCACTGTAAATAAGTGTTTCCTTATTGCTCCCTTAGTTTCACTGATCCCCTTCCCTTAAACACTGGTTCATAAGTTTTGCATTGTCCCACAGATTTCCCCTCTAAAGTTGCAAATCCTCATGTTTCTCTTGTTTCCCCCCTCTTACCAGTTAGAAAGTCCAGGTGACCTTCTCCAAAGCTGTACCTGGAGTTTCTTAATGGCCCATTAGTCGATGAGTAGATACTTCTGGTCTTTGGCATTGTCTCTGTTATCCCCTGTATACCAGCCTTGTGTTTCTGTATGTTCTTGTTTATCACTTTCCCCTTTATTTATTAACCCCTCTGCATTGAAAAAGTCCTTGACTGGATAACATTAATAAAGTAGATTCTCTCACCTTCCACATACCCTTACACTACTAACCACTACAGCTGTTATTGGTGTTAGATATATTGCACCACTTGCAGTTCTTTGCAGGGGCAGAACTCTGAAATTATTTCCATTTTCAGACCTGTGCTGATTGTGATATGTCCTTGCTTGTGTCAATATGCAGTCAGCAATCACAAACAGGCTCCAAGCTATGTGGACAATTATAAGTGATGATGATCACGATGCACATCACTGAAGAATGTGCTCTATCCTGACAGAAAGGTGAACAAAGTGTTGTTTGACTTCAAGAATGGCTTTTTTTTAGTATTGTCTGTATTCCAGTCCTTTCCTAAAGTTATTATAATTTGTGATGGATATGAATAAAACTTTTTTGTAATGTTTTGAATTTTAGCTCAAGGCAGGCTTTTTCCAAGAAGACAGCTCTCCCAAGAGAATAGTTTCACTTATTTCCTTATCTAGGAAAGGCTTCTCTGACAAGCACTATCATTTATTTTTTTCCTAGAGTAATCCTATCTACCTTCCATGGTTAATGCAGGCCATATCTTCTGCAAGTAACGGAGAGAACTTGTATTGAGGCTTCTGAGCACAAACCCCTATTTGGCTAGAGGTCAGGCCTTCTGTCATGTAAGAAAAGGGAGAGCAAAGAGCCACCCTGGCATTTTCCACATAATGTAGGCACTTCCCTTCCACTCATTCTCTAAAAAACCCCAACAGTAATCAAGCAGACCATCCTCTCCTTCTGTCAGTGAACTTATGTTGCTACTCAGCATCTTAACTGTCTTAGTTTCTCCAGCCATGTGCCATGTGGTGTGATGGACAATTCAAAATTTCTGCACACCTCAGTTTGCTCTTTTTCCTAAGGTATTGCACCTGCAGTCACAGAAAGACAAAAGGCAGAGGAGAAGATCCAGAACATGCATCCATTAAATATTGTATTGTAGTAAATTACTACAAACATTAACAAGATTACTAAAATTTCAGCATGCGTATTTATCGATTACAGTAACACATGTATTTTATGAGGCTGTTCTAATTACAGCATTTGTCTTTCCATATTATTACTGTCACAAGTATTTTGTAAATTCTTATACATGTGAAATAATTTGAGATCTTTCATGATGAAAGGCACTGTTTATGTTGCTTTTACTTACTTAGTACTTACTACTTATGTCTTCTTGCAGTCCACCAGTCAGCAGTGTGACAGATTTACTACTTGCATAGGACAGTCAGAAAATGCCACCATGTCCTTACCCCTACCCTTCCAAAGGCAGATTAAGAAAATTACAGGGAATAAACTCTGACTGCATGACTCTGAATTCTAGGTCCTCCCACTATTGTGTAGTATGTACTTTGTATTATATAAAGTAACCCTAATACTTATTATCCAGTCTTATATCAAGATTATAGGAAAACGTTGTTCCCTCCATGGAAATTAAGAAAATCAGTTCCTGCTGATTTTTATGTGATCAAGATTTTATCCCAGAAATATTAAAAAGGTATTTAGACTAAGCAATATGTCTTGGACAACATAACTGAAGAAGTATAAGCATTTGGAACAGAATTTCTTAATTTAAAGAAGCTTATATTAGTCTTAAATGATTACTAAACTCTGCATTCTTAGCATTGTGCAGCACGTTAAGATTGCTGAGTGTTGGGAAAGTTGGGGAAACATGAATACTTTACGTTTCTTACATTTAATCTTCTCACCCTAACCCAAGACTGAAAAATCAAACCCGTCAAGTTTAAGGCAAAAAACATCCACTGCAAGAAGATGTGAATAGAAAACATGGTAAGTGTAGGTCCTGAAATCCCTCAAGTCATAACATTTTCAAGCTTCAGACAGCTCTAATGATCAGTAACTAACAAAGCAGAAATCATATTTGCCTCCAGAAAACAAAATTTAAAATAGCTTCAGAATAGGACCTGACAGAAGCCTGTCTCAGTCTTTACTTGTCTAAATGAGATTATCCATAAACCCAGCTAGTCTGAATTCCCTGGCTTAATCCACTTTTGGGTGGAGTCAAGTATATGGCTATGATAGATTTGTTAAGCTTTCAATACTCACTATCTGTCAGTTCACAGATGCAATAGCCTGAAGCCATGTCTGGAGAGAAGGTTTTATCCTTTGATTTAATGTAGTATCAAGTCAGGAGGAGTCAAGAGTCCTCCCATCACATTTGACTCAAGTTTATGTACACAACTTGTATAAATATATATATTTCACTGAACAACTTCCATTGCATTTTAGGTTATTCCCTACATGGGTTAATTTTATATAAAAGAGCAAGTATGTGGGTGATTCCCATTATTCCAAAGGTGGTGAAAGCCAGAAAAGAAATGTGTTAATATGACGTGCCTGCCACACTGTTTAGTACTTCGCTGCGTCTTATCCACTACACAATCACTTTATCAATCTATTAACAGATCTGTCTAATGTAGTTCATTCTCTGTACAACTCTATTTGCAGTAGTGTAGGTCCACTGATTCAAATCCAGTTAGACTGAAGCATATTAATTAGTTACTGGTTGGTGTGGGGGAATTATTTTTATTTGTCAGGGAAGCTACTTAGAAATAAATGCACAGTAGTAAATTACAATTAGCAAGCTTATGAATAAACAAAGCATAATATGAGACATTATTCTAAGTACAGGTTGGTTTATAAATACAGTGTTCTGTGATTTGCAGGAAAAAGTATAAGCCAAACAGCAAAATCTGGTTTGCAATGCAGTCAAAAAAATAGTTGTTAGGTGTGTCTAAAAAAATATTTATCTGTTATAGGAGATACACATCTAAAATGTGTAAATGTTGCATAGTAGCCAAGATTTCTATTACGCTGGGGCACTGATTCAGCATTCAACCAGGGGAATCCAAATAGGTTTCAACAGGTCTGTACAAGGTTAATAAATTAGCCTGTTACTACACTGGAAGATGAAAGTGTGTAGGCTACATGAACACTACCATAGAAAGTCTCTCCTGTAGAATTGGTTCTCAAGGATAATTCCCACAGAGCGTAATTCCTACAAGCCCTCACTGTGAGGTAACATCTGAGTGTGGTTTTGTGTGACTAAGGGCTCCAGGGCTGACCCTTTCTTCTACGTGCACTGTAGTAGTAA
>VYZV01008309.1:677-19709 GCA_013401275.1 Pandion haliaetus | reverse complement strand
GCCTGTCAGAGTTCAAGGAGCAACTGGCCAACACCCTTAGTCATAGGGTTTAGTTTTAGGTAGTCCTGCGAGGAGCAGGGAGTGGGACACAATGATCCTTATGGGTCCCTTCGAACTTGAGATATTCTGTGATTCTTTGATTCTATGAACAGATCACCATTGGGAATGATGTCTTCCAGGTTGTTACGGAGCACTTAGTTTTTAGTGCAGCATTTACAAAAATTATTGATAGAGTCAAATGGAATTCTCATTATGTAATGCCTTTTTGTGCTCTACATTGTAATAGAATGATTGATCTGGAAAGGTTTTTTTCTTTCATTCTGCTTGTCCATTTCCCCCCTCCTCCTCAAATATGTTTAAACAGTATCTAGAATAAGAGCTGTAGAAAGTTTTTTGCATGCCTCTAGCTCTGCTTAGTTAATCTGTTATCACAGTAATTGGATGGAAGAAGCGCAACAGTACTAAGTATAACTCTCAGTACTGTTACACGTGCAAGCAGAAGTAGGCAGGCAACGAACACATGACAAATGTTGCATAAATGTCCATTTATGTTCAAGTAGAGCACACCCATTTTGGTTTTTTCTGTTGCTCATCATGTTTTTAGTAATCAGGGATCACACTAATCTTTCATGCAATTCTAGTGAAGCCAGTAATGAATATAGCCCATCTAATATTAAATGGAATAACATTCAGAAATGGATTACAGGGAAGAAGGTAAATGGCTGATAGGAGACCTGGAGTACTAAAGATTAACCCATTTGCTTTTCAGCTTTTTGAAGTTGGATTCAAATTTCTCTTTCAGCAAGGCAGAGATAGAATATATTTGGATCATCAGAATACAACAAAACCTACCAGAAGAGTAAGCAACTTTGTCAGACAGTTCAAAACATAACAAAACAAGGTAAAAGGTTGCTCCCCAGTTAAGAGTGATCAGTGTCATTAATTTAATGCTTGCAGAACACTTACATGAATTATATTTATTATGACAGTGTTTCTACCCTGTGACCTACAGATACACTTATTAGGGATTTGCAATATGAACAGTATTTGTTATGCAATAATCCAATGGATGTGAAAATTTGAAGTGACACATAGATCTGCTGGAAAAGCTGTAGAGATCCGCAGACTGGAAAATACTGAAAGCCACAGACTGGTAACAGGACTGTTACTTCACTTTTATTAGGCAACCCAAAGTTTTAGAGCAGAGATTGTTTTGCACAAAGTCCAAGAATGAGATAATTTTGAGGTGGTTATCTAGGTACTTTAGTTTCTGTATTCTTTCACATAATGCAGTTCTGGTATATTGTGTAAGACAAAGCTAGACACCATGTGAACTAAAAGATTACCTTGTTCTTGCTGTATCGTGTTAATTTGCCACACATATGTTGCATTTCCATATGCCTGTTGGTAAAATTAAAAAGTTATTCTTTCATGCAGCTCAGCAGTGCTACATAACATTTCCAAAAGTAATTTCTGTTCATCCAGTTGAAATTTTACATCGTTTTTTGTTGGCTAGAAATTAAGGCCTGAGACTCAGGCTATGGCTAGCAGTAAAAACACTGTGGGCACGAGTAGTAGGCTCCAGAGCCGTGATTAGACTTTTTATAATTTTGGGTGCCTAAATTTCAGTGTGGCAACTGTATAGAATATTTTTGTTGTAAAGGACAGGCCTATGGAGACATCACGATGGAATTCATCTGTTAATTTACAGCACAGTAGCTTGTCCAGTAGCTGCCAAAAAGTAACTGCTTTTACCTAGAAGCAAGTGAATGATTGATTAACCTTTCTCACTGACTAGCAGGGAAATGTTTGCAAGAGGCAAAGTATGTACATGTATTGTTATAGTGGAATGACAAATTCATTGCATGTTCATGGCCTATCTTAACTTCTTTTATCTTGGTAAGTTGCTGTTAAGTCTTAGAAAATATCATCTGCCTTCCTCTGAAACAAAACATGTAGAGAAATTTGGATTTAGTATCTAAAACTGTTAATTGGTTTTGAAAACTTAGGCCTAAATCTGACATTCTCAAAAATGGCAGAACACTGGGGCAAAGAAATAGTTCATTGCAGTCTCATGTAGGAGTTGCAGATAGCAGCAAAATTGTCAGACAAAAAGGAAGTGAATATATTATTAGGAAAAAGTTGCATCACTAATAGTTGCTTGAATAAAAAGTAGTATATAAAGTCTCCAATGGGATTGTAAAAGGATTCATGCTCTAGGAATATACTCAGCGATGTGAAATTCATCTGCTTTGCCTTCCTATTGGAACAAGGAGTTCTTACCGGCAATATATTGGGTTATAAAAAGGATGTGAATGTTTCTTGAGGCTGAGGAAGAGACAAAGTGTTCTTACAGGAACTTCAGGAGCAGCAAAGCTCAGGAGAAACAATACGATGAGTGAGGACTATGTCTTTTTCTCTCCCTGTAAGGCGAGAATTTTGGATCCAGTATGTGTATGTCTTTACTAGAAACATGGAGAAAATACTACTGGGATGTTGTATGCTTTCCAAGAGTTTAGTGAGTCTACTACAAATTAGGCTCATCACAATTCTCAGGATGATAAATATCAGGGGCATTTTGAACTTTAAAACAACACCAAGGATAACATTTTGCTCATCTTGTTTTAAATGCAGAGGCCTTAAGTAGTTGGGCACACACAATTTTCATGCAGTACATCTATGGTAAAATATCTTTGAAGGTGAAACAGGCTTAAGAAATTATCCATTCCATACACACACAGTAATACCACTGTTATACCACTGTTGTTTGCTGTCCCCTCTTAGTGGCAGTAAGCTGTTAGATGTTCATGATGCATTGTTGGCTGCGTTCAGGTTAAAGGTAATGTATTCTCCTCCAAGACCCATTTTTTCTGAACAATGTTATTTCATTTTAGTGATCTGATTCAGAGCAAGTAGGAGGGGCCAGAAGGAGCTCCTGAGGATGAGGAACTTCTTAAGTGTGCTTCATTGTTAAAGACAGCATATTATGAACTACAGCCTCATTTTTGACAGCTGTGTTATACATGACCTCTCTTCTTTGCATTATTCAGTGGTGATCCTTGCTTTTTCAGCCTGTGACCCTATGTTGTATGAGAGAAAAAATCAGGACTTTATTCATATCTGCCCTCAAAGAGAAAAAGGAGAATCTTGTCCTTGTCCCAGACCTGTCTGTGATCATAACATCAGGATCACTACACCCAGACTGTGAAGCCAGGAAATAGCATGGATTGCTGCAAAAGTTATGTTTGGTGAAAACAGGAAATGTACATAATTTGGTGGGGGGAGCAAGAATGAAAATACTTCTGCTAGTAAAACAAGCATATTGAGTTTTAGAAAATTAGATTATATCCATCACATCACAAGAAAGAAGCACACCAGAAGATGATCTTCACATGAATCAAAGCTGATCAATGCTTCTGGTTACAAAGAGAAAATCAGCAGCATCATTAATCTGAAATGCTGTAGGGAAAGCAGTTTCTTCATTTTTTAAAACTATTCTTACATAACTTTTCAATCTCAGTTGAGTTTCAGAAGTCACCTAGAAACTAAAAAGGAAAAACAGCCAGCAATTTTTGCAATAGTTTTATTTTACATTATAGGAACATTGCTCTTGTTCTCCTGCTCTGAAAGTAGGCTATCTGACCAACAGAGATAAAGATACCATTTACTAAATTCAAGGGTAACCAAAGTGATTCATAGGTAATGACCAAAGGGTTTCATTTCTGAATATAAACAGGTACCAACAACGTAGTGGGGGGGGGAGTTCATGTAAACTTTTTTACTTCTTAATGTGAGAAACCTGCAGTGATATATTTTCAAGATACCAGGACATGCATCTGTTTTCTCAGTCTGATTTAATCGATCCTACTTCCCTGTAGCATAGGAATGCTGCAAGAATTAATTAGTTAATATTTGTTCATTGCTTTTTTCCTAGGTTCCCTTATGTCCTGTTAGACTCAGCAGAAACATTTCAACTCAAGTTTCATTGTTTCAAGAGGCTGTAATTTATTGTGATAAAATGGTGCAGCTCTGCTGTTTTGACCAGGAGGTCAGTCTGAACATGGAGTAAACAGGATAGAGTTGCACATATTCTTTGAGGAGAGAGTGCTTTCCTCTCTCATCAACAGTATTTGCAACAGAGAAAGAGGAAGCAGAGAGAGCAAGATGGTTTCACAGAAATGAGAGAGTAGCAGGGAAGGAACATGGCTGAGGTCCAGGTAAGATTGTTAGTAAGGAAGCAAGTCTTTGGCAATGACTGTTGGCTATGACACTTGTTCATAAACATTAAAAAAATAAAAATCTTTAGGGAAAAAAAACCAAACGTTACTAGAATCATCAGCCATGTAGTACACTTACCAAACTGGCCAACTACATTTACGAAGCAAAACCACCACTAACTAGGCACATGACTTCTCATCTAAATTCCTATTACACAAAAGAGAGAAAAAGGGACTTTTCTTAGTACCGGAAATGAAAAGTGTTAAATTGCATGTGCTAGTATTGCCTGGCACCATCAATGATGTCCTTGATGCTTCCTGCCCACCAGCAACACCACCTCTCTCTTTCACCTGGAAGAGGTCAGTCTCTGCTCACTGTAGCAGCTACTTTAGATCTAAACTGAATCTTTCCTTAAACAAACATTGTGACAGTAAGCCAAGCTAACAGAGACTTTGTACAGGCCATAAAAAAGCCCCACCCAAGCCCAGAAATCAACCAAAAATTTTAGTGTTACCGCCTAACAGAGTAGACTATCCCCCATTGCCAGAGTGCTGAGAATACTTTCCTTTGACACACTGTCATAACACCTCCCTTGCTGCTCTTTTGACCTTGCCATTGTCCTGCCTTTTCCCTCTTGAAAAACAAACAAACAAAAAAGCCCGGAAACTTCATTTTGGACCAGGAACAGCAGCTGCAGCAACGCCAGTTCCTCTGCAGATTCCTGCCCCTTGGTTCTTAGCCAACAGCCCACTGGGGTGTTGGAAGAGGAAGGTGTGGGAGGGAGGAGGTCAGTTCTAGAGCATTCATTCTCCTTGCCCAGGCTGCTTTTGTGAACCCAAGAGTGAATAGCAGTTTGCAGCAGTCCGCGTCATGTGAACAAAAAGTGAGACACTTGTGGTAAGTGTGTACCCATAGCTTAGGCAGAAAATTTGAGCCCTTGGCATAGCTTAACAGCTAGGTTCTTTCTGTTCTCTCATAGTTCTTCTGGAGTGACAGCTCTCCTCCTCAAAACAAATACAACCCTGGTGCCATGGTATGAACCTGCTGCCCACAGAGTGGGCTTGAGTGTTTTTCTAGTATCTGTGGCATTTCGGAGTGCTTGAGATGTCTGTACTGTAGTCTTCTCTTGCCTGCAACAAGGTTGATACTCATTCCTCAACTTGGCAGTAGTTGTGGAATTAACATGCCATTGGAGATGCATGGGACAATTCTTACCTTTCACTGTGAATAAAGACTGGGAGTGGGATAAAATGGGACATTACCATGCTGGATTTTGCTTCTTTCTAGATAGAGCTCTCTCAGGGCTCAGACTCTTTACCAGCTTTTCCCAGTCTCACAAATGACCTCTTTTTTTCACTTAGTGACAGAATGTGGTCAGTGTGGTTGGTGAAAGGCAGCAGCATCTGGGACACTGAGGTGAATCAACTAATTTGTGTAGTATAGACAAAAAGGGGTTGACAAAACAATAAGAAGGCCTTGCTGCATCCTATAGGTATCTGTGGAAAAGTCTGCTTGTATAAGGACACACCACTCCTTAGGGTTTAAGTCAGATGTTCAAAGCATATAGTGATTTGGGGTGCCGTGGTTGGTCTGATCATCAAGAGCAACCTAGCAAAGTGTTGGCTAACATTCTAGATCTTCCCAAGAAGCAGAGAATTGGAACCATTTTTGGTTTTATTTAGATGGTCTCTGTTCCTGCAGAGATTGTTTTTCATGATGTATGACTTTGCTGGGTATGGTACAGCTGTTATCTTGGAGATTTGCCAGTGACTTTATTTTAATATCCTGACACACTGTTCCACTTCCAGTGGGGGTAGATGACTGATAGCTGTATTGAAGTATTTCCTCTGTTTATTTTTCTGGCTCTTTTTAAGTAATTCAGGGTTACCAGGCTTTGATTTAAGAAGCATAGTAAATGTTGGCATAATGGTCCTAATACCGTTCTATAAAACGTATTGGGTATTTTAACTATCCTAAATGTGAAATTACCAGCTCTTCTATAGTTGTGTTTATTATTATTGGGTTTGTTTATTTTTTATTTTTATTTTAATTTTTATTTTTATTTTTATTTATCTGACAGGTCAGGATAATCTTCAGGTTCCAGATTATGAAAGTTCAGCAGGGTTCCAGGATCTGAATAGAAAATGAGATGCCATCTGCTGTTTTAAAGGATTTTTTTCTTTCAATCTCTGCAGTCTGTCTAGCTTAGTGGTTCCTAGACAAGCAAAGCCAAAGAAGGGCAACACTCCTACCATTTAGCACTAGTTCATGAAAATACATTTTAGTGATTTTAACTTTAAGCGTTCTTTTCCAATATTAGAATGCTTTAGCTCATTTCATATTAAACCTGACCTCATTAGGAGTCATGGAAAGCTGCTTCTAACAGTTCTTTCAAAGTATTGAATTTGTAGCATCCATCTGTTTCCCAGGGTACCAACTTTTATAAAGTGAATTATATAACAGGTTAAGACAAAATTCTACCTTGAATGACTTACAGTGTTTTTTTCAAGCTTTTTAGTCCCTTTTTTCTTCAGTCAATTAATAATTCTTTAGCTCTACAAGCTCTACCATAACACTGGAGACATATATAAATGTGCTCTATGCTTTTGCTTGCTGTCCCATAGCAACTCACTCATTAAGTCTGTAGACCTGTGCCCAATTCTCTACCTTTGGTTTACTTGTATTCTGTTGTCTCTGAGAATAGGTCAATACATACCTGATTTTATTCATCCCAGTCCAACGCTTGAGCCTGTTTAGTTTGTAACTTGGACATGTTGGGGTTTTTTAACAGCCAAGGGGAAAGAAATATGCCTATGACAAGATAGTTTTTCTTCTGTGTATTACAGTCTTTTTGGATTTCTTAAATTAATGTCTAGAATATAGTGTTGGTCTCCAGGTGCCTTTTGATATGCAGCCTTAAGAAGTTTTTCAGGGTGAAGATAATTTTCACTTGGGAAACTGTAAAAATGATACAATGACCCTCTTAGTTCTCCTGCCAGACTCTTTTATAGGCAGGCTTATATAGGTCTCTTTAGGTATTACATTTTTGCCAAAATGCAAAAATGCTTCTTTTGCTTCTTTTCTTCAAGGAAGCATGCTGACAAACTATAGAATTCATAGGTAAAATTATCAATTTTAATTTTTTAGTGGATAGTTTGCTTTATTAGTCTGTGGGTGAGCTGATCACAACAAAGATCCTGACTCTGCACTTTTCTGCAGTCTGCATAAAATACCTATGCTTTATTCAATAAGGAGAATGCTGCTAAAATTAGGACTAAAAATCCTAATTGTGTTGCCCTAAAAACTGTAAAAAAAATATTACAGTTAAATTTAAAAGTGAAAAAGCTAAACCAACCTGAGTGATAGGTGTTTGCTTTAGGAAAGGCTGAAGAGTCATGGGGGTGTATCCCACATTAGCAAGGTGTATCTCATACATCTGCTACTTTCCCCTTTGCTGAGGACATTGACAGAGGCTGACTGCGCTAGCACGTCTTGCTCACATCTCTGAGAACAGGACAAAGGAATTCCCGAGATCATTCCTGCAGTGCGTGATACTGAGGTGTCCTCTGTCTAGCCGCAAAATCCTACTTGCAAGCACACACAATAGAGCCAAGCGAATCAAATGTCCTGAGTTCTTCCTTGTTTGAGTATCTTCTTGCATTCATGTAGAATAAGTATTAAACGGTACAAAGGGAGTTCATGCTTAAATATACCTAAAGCAATTATGATTGTTTAACATCTTATTGTTAATAACAAAGTCTGAAAAGAATACTGTCAAAACCAGTACATACTTCTAAAGGAAAGGGCAGCAGCTTTGGTATAGAAACAACTAGATGGTGCTCCTCTGCTTTGGAATTTGTCAGGGCTGCAAGGCAGGTGAAGTAGAGATGGAAGATATAATCTCTAGAAAAAAATGTGTAATCAGAATCATCCTGTTCATAGTGTTTGTTACAGATGCCTAGAAACATTTGCTGAGTTACAATTAAGGTTGTAATTTAGCAAAGATAGAACAACTGCTTTGCAAAACATTACAGCCTTTTCTTATTTTAAACTGAGTGCTTAGCAGGGTAATTATCCCCACATATATGTATTGTAACATAAGTATAATACTTTGTAGTGTTCCTTTTAAAAATACATTAAAAACATTTTACAAGGATTTACTGTAAGAGTTTTTAGCAAATTAATGATGTGACTTTTTTAAAAGCAATCATTGTTGCAATGACAAAGAGGGGGAAAATCCTGCAACAATGGCAATATCTGAATGAAGCCCAAAACTTAAACTATCTTTAAGTGAAATAGCAAATTCAAAAGGATGTCATTAACTTGGCAATCACAACTGCAATTTAAAATGATGTAAGTCCAAGTATCTCCTAAAATGCTAGGCCATTGTAAGATGAGAGAACAGATTTTTTCTGTTTTCTGATCATTTACTATGTGCTCCTGATAATATGTTATATGAAATTCATGTTATGACTTGGGAAGTTGTGCTTACTTTCTCAGATTTTGCTAGGTATGGTATTTAGGGGCAACATTAAGAGCCAAGATAAAAACCTGTGGTCAGGGATGTTCAGACTGCTGGAAGGCAGTAGAAAGCGCCAGAGGTTCATGCTATTGTCTTAGTAATGCACAAACCCCATTTTTTTTACATAGTAGAAAGATAAAAAAGTCTCTTAGAGGGTTAGAGAGGAAATCTTAAAGAGAAACATGGAATGCATTTCTCAGGTGTTTTGTCAGAAAGCTGAAATGTTTTGAAGAAGTGAGTGAAAATTACTGTGTCAGTGTAGGTATCTTAGGGCATGTACAAAATTATGGTAATGTGTTTGATCTGTGAGGCATTGCCTCTACCTCCTCTCACTCATACATATATATGAAAATAATTTAGTCTGTATAAATTTTATAGCACTGAAAATTGCCTTATCTTTGTCATGTTTTACCACTTATTTACATATCAATAATAAAATTTGAAGTTCCTGAAAATACTTTGAAGTATCATACATTTTATCTGTTTATATTCTTGTAATATGAAGCAGCATTGCCACTTTTATGCTCTGGCATCATTTAATGTGCAGAGTTGTGTAGAACTTGTTATTTATCATGCTGAAAGATAAATACATCCCCGGTATGAAACCAGAAAATGAGAAAATGCTAGTGTATTGCTGCATGTGCTTGAGAAGGTGTGTTATTTTCCAAAGGAAAAGTGTAGATTTTTATAATTTTGCTAAAGCAGGATAGAAACAGAGAATTTTTCAAGCCCCCACTAAGGCCACTTACTGTTTTTACTGATGACCAAGTCAAGTAATCATGTTCATAAACCAATCGAACGCAAACTTATATAATCTTTTCCTTAGTGACCCCACAGTAATAGTTTATAGTAATTTGTGATTAAGTAGTACATTAAGTTTTTCTAGCCATACTGGTTATTTGTCACTGCCAGATGTGGAGAATAAAGTGAATTTCAATCTTACAAACCCCTATCTTGGCACTGGGGTCCAGCCTTTTTTTGCAAGTTGAGAATCTGAGATATTATGCTTAGAGCTTTGAAATTAGCACATAAAGAATAGGCATTCCTTCTCTGGCCACTTGACTACATTACCTGATGATCAAATTAATTCTTTAAGTCATTTGTTGAATAACTAGGAGACTGACCAGGTAAGCTTTATCCAGAACTCTTCCTCTGCCTTTTCCATGGTGACAGGATGCAGCAGGGCATTATCCAACTACTGCCCTCACTCCAGACTTCTGCTGTACTCTCTACCCCACTCTTAATCTTCTGGCGCAGTCAGACCCTGTCTTTTCCCCAGTTTCTTTGCTTAGTCCCAGGTCTGTCTGTCTTTGCTTCTCAATTGGTCTTGCCTTTCCTCCTGTGCCAGCATTCCCACAGCCACGGCACGGTGCATGCCTTGCCCTGGTTCCCTCCAGCACCCCTAATTCTTCCTGAGATCTGTCCCTGTGCCTCGTGCTTGGCCTTTCCAGGTCCCTTCCCAATCTCAGCCTCAATGCCTTGCTAGCTAATTTTGCTCACTAACCTCCCTGGTTCTTTCTTCATACCTACTTGCATCCTGTTCCCTGGCTCTTGTTTTTCCCTTTGTCTTGCTGTGTCTTTGCCAACACAGTTGTGGCTTCACTTTCTAGTTTCGACCGTTGTGCTGTTGCTGTTACCCACAGCACTCCTAGTTCCAATTTTGTACTGCCTTCCCTCAGGTGGGATTTTTTTGGCCCTAATTCACCCTGTCATACCCAATTAGGCCTAGCTTGTTTCTCTTCCAGTTTTGAATGTCCACAGTTCCTCAGTGCTCAGTAAATACAGAGGAGAGCGCTCCTGCTCTATGTACAGATTTACAGAATTTGCTCCTGGACTCCTCATGGCCCACAGACATCCAAATTAACAGCTGCATAGAAGGTATTACTCTGCACTGACTGAAGCAGGCTCACCCAGCAAAGAAAGCATCTACACCAAGCCAAAGCTGTTAAGATCAAAAGTTTATAGAGAGCATGTGTAAATGGCAATATCCTGAGTTTACCAACCTGGACAGTTTTAGATATATTTGCATAAAGTTAGATAAGGCATATTTTAGAAATACGCCTTAAGTCAAAGCATTTCAGTACCAGATCTTTACAGGGCAAATAGCCCTCAGAATACTTTTTCCTTGAGTTTACAACATAACTTATGCTATATTTACCCTCAGGAGGAGCTGAATCAAGCTTGACAAAGACTTTCCCAAAGAGTTTGGCCTCTGAATTAAAAAGATTCAGTTGAAACTGATAAAATTTAGCAAGATTATATGCACCAAAGTGTGGAATACTATAATGGGAAATGTCAACCAACCTGAATAACAAGCAGTCCCACCAATCTTATCCATAAAAATGCAAGAAATTGCCAGGTGTAGATAAGTAATTTAGCATACAGCTATATGACTTTAGTCTTCTATCCCCTACTCTAATGTTACTTGTCTTTCTTGTCTTTAAACTGTTGAAGATGTTGAACACTATCTGTTGAACAGTGTGACAGTGGCCTCAGGGTTCATACTCATATTCAGGGTAATACTAATATTGGAGAAGAATGATAAATCTGTAAATCACTTGGGACATCCCAGAAAATGCATTCCCTAGTCATTATTTTGAAGTTCAGGACTAGAAGGTGTGAGTAACCATGTATTGCCCATTGTACTTTAATCCATTTGGATATAACCTTAGGGGTTTTTTTCCTCTCTTTTTCAGACCTAATGATAATTAATTTAAGGTTTTGCACCCTAAGCTGTAATAACCATTCATCAGCCATGGTTCCAATTTTGTACTGACAGAGGAGAGTGTTAATAGCAGCTATCTTTCCCTAGTTTCCCTAGGCTTTTGTTATAGCTTGTTGTGGTTTCAGGTCAGCTCAGTCGGTAACAAAGCACCACGAAGCCGCTCACTCACCCCCCCACCCCCTCGCCTGGCCACGTTGGGATGAGGAGAAAAAAACAAAGGCAGGCTTGTGGGTCGAGACAAGGACTGGGAGGGATCACTCCCCACTTATGGTCACGGGCAAACGACAGGCTCAACTTGGGGAAGAAACAAAATCAATTTAATTTACTACAAATCAAAACAGAAAACAAAACACAAGGGTATTAGGAAGGGAAACCAAACATCAGAACAACCTCCCCCCCCCCCTCCCGCCTTCCCGGCTCAGTTCACTACCGATGCTGTCTACCTCCTCCCCCCGGCGGCGCAGGGGAATCGGGGATGGGGGTTGAGTCAGCTCGCCACACATCGTCGTTGCCGCTTCTTTCCTCAGGGGGAAGATTCCTCTCTGGTTCCCTGCTCCAACGTGGTTCCTTTCCGCGGGCTGCAGTTCCTCACAAACTTCCCTGGCGCGGGTCCTTTCCGCGGGCTTCAGTTCTTCCCGAACTCCCCTGGCGCGGGTCCTTTCCGCGGGCTGCTCTCCCGTCTCACACTGCTTCAGCGCGGTTTTTACCATGGGGTTACGGCCACCTTCGGGAGCTTCCGCTCCACCGTTCACCCCCCTGGGCTGCAGGGCCATCAGCCTCCTCAGGCTCCTCCTCCTCCCCCTCCACTTCCATGATTCCAGTGTCGGCAGCGATGTTCCTCTCAGGTTTCCCCCCCCCACTATACCGGTTCCCCTTCTTAAATAAGTTTCCCAGAGGCATTACCACTGTCACTCCCCGCCTAGAGGCGGGTCCGACATTTTGGCGCGCGGGTCCGACATTTTGGGGCAGCGAATTCTTCCAGCAACTTCTTAAAGGGGCCGCCTCTGCAGCCCCCCTCCCCTGCCACCAAGGAAAACCGCGCCACACAAACCCATAACATAGCTAATTGAAAGGCTTCTTCTATGGATGGTTCAGAGTTGGACCCTAATTAAACTGCTCTGTTTTTTCACTTGAGAACTTTCTTTCCTCCATTGATTTTAGTAAGGATCCATAGAGATTGTTCTCACAAAGCTTATAAATTCACCTCCTATATGAGTAAGTCATCCCCTATTTGATGTTGAGTGAATTCCATGTCATAACATGGTGATTGTCTAGGGCATATTAGAGATTATTTAAAACAGTAAGGAAATACTGGACAATGAGTTGATTACCTCATGTTGATTGACTTAATTATTGGTCTACCCCAGTGATAAATCACTGAATATTTACAGCATTTTAATTGCCTTAGAGCATGCATAATAAGCAAAATAAACTTTTCTATCCTGTAAATTCCATAGAATTCAGTACAATTACTTAAAAAGTATCCCTAAATCTTTACAGGTTTGAAATCTACTGCACTGTCATACTTCCTAAAGACAAAGGCATAGCCTTGAAACGGTATTCAATATTGAATAAATTGCTGAGCTTAAGCACTTACCAATATTTTAATTTCAATGTTTTATACCAACTGTTGCACTAAAGATACTGGCATTTCAACATTTATTTTTTTGCCTTTCTTTTTTGAATCCAGGAACATTCCTGTCACATGGATGCTGGCTATTTTGATGGTTTTCCATTGTAAAAATTGTTCTGCATATCAAGTTATAATAGATATGCAATAGTCCATGCAAAATTGCAGAAAGAAGATATCTTTAATAAACATCTTTTCAATTCTAAGCAGAAAATTTTATTTTACATAGAAAGAGTAAAAACTCTATTTGCTACTGATTTTGTCTTTGTAGATTCTTTGTACTACATGAAAGGTCTTATGCACAGTCATAAGTTTATTGTTATTTATTTATGATTTTTATTTGCCATCTGTTCAGTCTTATCTGACTTACATTTATTTATTTATGACAAAACTTATTATTATAGGATTGTTTTTAAATTTCTTTTGATCATGGCTTATTCAGGTCTTTTTCTCTTTTGATCATGAAGAGAAGTATAAAACAATCTATTTGTGAAATCCTTTCAAATAAAGATAAAACAGATACATATCCAAAATAACTTTCCCAATATGGAGAGCACAGAGGGACTACATCACCTCTTTCAAAGTTAACCTTGTACATATTTAAGGCATGTAAATAGGAAAAAAACCCACAGAGTAAGCAAAAAATTGGCTTCAAACTGCTGTCTAAAGGATCTTCAGAGTGATATAAAATGTTTTAGACTGGTGATGTGACGTGCTTAGGATGCACATACATAGCATCTGTATTTTTATTATAGTGCTGTGTAAACAAGTTTCATTAGTCATTTGGCTAGCTTGTCTTACAGTCCAGTAGAATTTTTTTTTTCTGCTTTAAATTCTGACTTACAAAGAATCTGATCCTGCAGTTTGTACCCAAGTGAATTTTAAATGTGTATTTCTTGTCTTCTTAAGTATCCTAGAATGAGGGTCTAAACGTTCCCTACACAAATGGAATGATTAAATGGTAAATAAAGGTGAGAAAGGTTTTTTTAAAATAATAAAATGTTAATATTTAAATATTACCATTAGGTTTTTTCCTTTACTCATTAGTTTAGGATATCAACTAATGGTCAAAGAGAGAGAAATGGAGGCAGAATAAATCCATACTCTGCTTTTATCTTTGTCTTCCCAGCCACAGGGATTCTTTCTGATTTAGTTTAATATCATCATGAATCTCCTAAAGTTCAAAATTCAAATTTGCATCAAAAGAGCCTTCCTTATCTGCACAAGTACCTTTGCCATATTTTTATGACAGTCAAATTGTTTGATCTACTTTTATATAAAGACACAGTATAAAGCAGGACAGCGGGGAGTATTTACAATGACTAACTTCAGGCACAGGAGGCTAATTTCTTTAGGCTTCCTCAGTATTTGGTAGAGATCCCTTCATGAAATACTTCAGAGTAGCAGCCTAGTTCAGTTTGCTCTGAGGTGCCTTCTAGAGAAAATGTTCTCCCTCTACTGTATACAACCAGCCTAGAGAAGTAACATTCCTTGCTTAAAATTTTGTGACTCCTGTACGGCCTGCCTCACCGTCTGTCCATACTTGCTTATTTGGGGTTATGTTTCCTAATCTATACTTTAACAAGGGTTAAATTTTCAAAAGTCTTGAAAACCCAAAACTCACTTTGATGAACATTTACAGGTGTTATATCTTCTTAACAGCCTTCCTACCTTGGTTTACATGATTGGATTTATATTTAGGGCCCAACTATGACACATGGATTTTTCTAAATGTTGTACATATATCAGATGTTCATTATAAATACATGCATTATATAATCCATATTGTCTATATTGCCTATATTACATATCTTATGCAAATGTTAACCACCACTTAGTCTTCATATTTAGACTCTAGCATAGTCTTCTAATTTCAGCTCACATTTTTGAGGAGCTGAGCAGATGGTGATTAATGATTCTATTTCTACTCTGTACTATTATCACTGTAGTGAAAGTATGGACATTGCATAGTAGAAGTTGTATAAATGTGTAAGTATTTAAAAAAGTGAGTAGCTGCTTCTCCAAGTTTCTAGTTTTTGTTTGAAAATGTCTCCCATGGGATCCTGCCAAGCAGATTCCTGATGAGCTGAGATTTGCTCTCCTTAGGTCTAGGTCTGTGATTCTACTAGTTGTCTTGTTTGCTTTTCTCAGAGTTTTAAACTGCATGATCTTAAGGTCATGGGCAGCCAAGGCTGCCCTTGACCTTTACATCATTGACTGGTTCTTAGTTATGTGAGAGTAATAGGTCCAGCAGAGCATCTCCCTAGTCAGTTGATCCCCTTCATCAGGAGGAACTCAACTTGTTGTCAACACGCACCAGAAATCTCCCAGATTGTTTGCACCCAGCTGTATGTCCTCCCAGCAGACGTCAGAGTGGTTGAAGTCCCCTTGCATACCAGGGCATGTGAAAGTGATGCGTCTAAAGCAGCTTTCATCTTCTTGTATTCCTAATCAGGTGATAGGTAACAGATACATACCACAATGTCACCCGTGTTGGTCTGTCCTCTGATGTAAAAAACTTGGGCAAAAAGCCATTACAGCACTTAGTCATGTGAGCTGTCCCATCACATTTCTCTATCCCAGTGATATCACCTCTCTACAGATATGCAAGAACTTGTAATTCCTCTTGACATTGTCCACACTGCATCCATTTGTGTAGAGGCACTTGATACAGGCCTCCACTCATTCTGCACTTAGCCGCAGAGTGTAAGAACCTCCTCTTTCATGTTTTCCCCTGGACACATCCTCATCTTCCACCTGGCTTTCACTTCTCTTCAGGTTATAGTAACTCTAGTTGTATATTTAGTCAAGGACCAGAAGGGGAAAATGTTGTTCTTTAGATGAAAGCTGTAAAGAGAGAATTAAAATAGAATATTCGTCCTCCCATGCAGTAAAGCAAGCTTATGGACCCTGATGCAGCAACAATTGCATAAGCACACATTCCTGTAAAGAATTTGACTGTATGGTGCAGAATATCTAAAGGTACTTAAAACATTGGAAAATCCATAGTAAGGAATAGAATCTCTGCTTTGGAGAGGGATCTGTAAATGCTATCACTGTTCATGTTGCCACACAGAAAGATACGTATCTGTCCTTGGAAAAGTCCAAGGTTTTGAGTAAGGCAATAGTTGGTGAGGGATTTATCCCTTTCAAAGTATTAAATTCTGAAAATATATACAGTTCAGGGTTAAACTTCTAAATTGTGAGAAGTACTTGGATCAATGCTTGATATACCAAGGTGCTACAAATGCTCTTTCAATTCAGTGTTTATTTGTGACATGTCTCCTGGAATGATATTATTACCTGGCAGTCTTTGAAAGCTGTTATTGCACTTGTACTCTGTGCAGGAGAACTAGAGTAACTGCACTTTTAGAGTAGACCTCAGGAGAGGATATGCACCAAATTTAAGTACCTGCTCAAATCCCACCTCATCTATCGAAACAGGCTCTAAATGAGCATAAATGTCAGATGGGCTTTTTTTTTTGGCTTCTGTGTGCAGGGCTTGTTTTCATTCTGTGCACATTTATAGGTATGTCACCGAATCTTCTGTGTATCTGGTGTGCCTCCTTGTAACCTTCTTTTTTATTTACATCAACAGAAAAAAAAAAATGCTTCTTTGTTTTACAGACCTTGGTTTAAAATGCTAGACCAGTTGTCACTTACCTCACTCCTGTCCAGATCAGCAAGTCAGACAAAGGACTCATCCATCATAATTCTGAAGCCAGATTCCTGTTTGGTATGAAACCATTAAAGCTGAAGAAAAAAATGTGACCTAAGGACCTTAACCTTTCCCTTCGATAAAGTCAGAATACCCTTCTCCAAGGACCTGTCCCAGCTGCCCTCATAGGAATAGCAGAGCATGGAAGAGGCGAGGGTAGGCTCTGTCAGATTGTTGGCTGCTGTGACATTTGACAGAAGCCAGAATAAATCACTCAATCTCTGATCAGGAGAAATTAGGTTATCTTAGGAAATGGACAGCAGAAAACAGAAAAGTACTTCAATCTTCAGCTGAACAAAGCACAAATTCAGAATATCCTTCCCTTTTTTCTCAGCATTACAAACAAAAGTAGGAATACTTTTTTTCAGTATAGCATATTGGAAGGGATTGTCTTCCACAAGCTTGTTGTGCTTGGCTGTGGGCACTATGGGAGAGAAAGAGTTGTGAACATGGGTAAGTGCTCAAATGAATCTGCAGTTTCAGTTTAATCTTTTCAAGTTTATTTTCTTTCTTTCCTGGGATTTCCTGAGGCATGTTTTTTTTTTATTTATGTACAGTGATTTCTTCTGTCCTCTTCCCTACTCTGCCTACACAACAGCATTTTCCCTCTTAATCTTTTGTGCTTTGACCTCCCAATCCCCTCACCTTCTCCCAATATGTTGTTTCTTCCTCAAGAGAGAGGTGCACAACCGCTGGGAAAAAAAAAGCAGTTAGTTCTTCAAAAAACCAGACTGAGGCCTCAGTCCCAAACCTGGGTACATATTTCTAGGTATGAAAGGAAAGCAGATGAAAGGCTGGTGACGTTTTTTTTGGCTGTTGTATTGTTAAGGCAGAAAACTCAGAGGAGAAAAGAGAGGAGCTACGAAGGAAGTACTAGGCATAGCCTGAGCCAGCCTTGGCAACATGGTCCTGAAAAAGGCAGCTTTGGGGACCGAAAACTCCAGGACAAAGCTGTAAACTAAGAGACTTATTTCCTTCTGTGTTCACAGAAAAAGGGATTTTGTATTTTTTTAATGTTGATGTAAAGAAACAAGATTGCGTTACCAGCATCTCACGCAAGCAACCTGCCAGCCCCAAAGTCTGGCTAAATTCTTAGGTCAAAAAGGGGTAACAGAATGTATTTATCTAGAGTGAATAACACATGAATCCCTTGCTCTCTCCAAGTGTAATATTGTGTTCTTTAGAATATCATTGGCACAAACAGTGGGAGCAGGTCAATAAAGTTAAAGATAATTAAGAATTGATTAGCACCTGAGAAGCCAAATGAAAAGACACATTTTTCCCCAATGACTGGAACTGTTGAATTAATTGATAAAACAAAGAATCTTTCTTTGAGTTCAAATTCTGTTGCTCCTCACAATTACTGAGATATTTTACTAAGGATTTTCAGAAGAAGATTAGTAAGGCAGTCCTTTTTGTTAAGTTTGTCTGCCATCCCACTCAGGAGTGGATCCCATCACAATCTGTTGCATTTTTTCTAAATAATTTGTATGAATATCCATCCCACATCTGGCATAAATCACACAATATATGTAATTTTTTGCATCATGTAGCAAATATGATGGGGTGCATCAAAGAGTGTAACCAGCCAGTCAAAAGAAGTGATTATCCCACTGCATTCAGTGTTGGTGCAACCTCATCTTGAGTACTGTGTGTAGTTCTGGGGCCCACAATTTCAGAAGGATGTGAAGGTCATTCAATGAGTCCAGAGGAGGGCAGCAAAGCTGGTGAAAGGCCTGGAAGGCATGTCCCCTGAGGAGCAGCTAAGGACTTTGGGCTTATCTAGTTTGCAGAAAAGGAGGCTGAGGGGCAACCTCATTGCTCTCTACAGCTTCCTGAGGAGGGGACGTGGAGAGGGAGGTGCTGAGCTCTTCTCCCTGGTATCCAGTGATAGGACGTGTGGGAATTGTTCAAAGCTGTGCAAGGGGAGGTTTAGACTGGACATTAGGAAGCACTTCTTTACTGCGAGGGTGGTCAAACACTGGAACAGGCTTCCTAGAGAGGCGGTCGATGCCCCAAGCCTGTCAGTGTTTAATATGCATTTGGACAATGCCCTTAGTAACATGCTATAACTTTTGGTCAGCCCTGAATTGGTCAGGCGGTTGGACTAGATGATCGTTGTGGGTCCCTTCCAACTGAAATCTCTTCTCTACTCTTCTCTTCTCTTCTCTTCTCTTCTCTTCTCTTCTCTTCTCTTCTCTTCTCTTCTCTTCTCTTCT
>VYZV01008308.1:193795-195548 GCA_013401275.1 Pandion haliaetus | reverse complement strand
AAGCTGTGCTGGGGGAAGAGACTGGGACGTAGGTCAGGGCATTTTAATCTCTAATAGATACTTCTTTAAGGGCAGTTACGAGGGCTCAGACAAATTCAGGGGTCATGTAAATAAACCACTTACTTTAAGGAATAAACAGGGAAGAGTGATTCTGTACGAAGGGGAAAAGGTACCCTGATGTCCATGAGACATCCTGTCTGGGTGAGTTGAACTGACATTTCTTTCACTTCCATGGCCTTTTTTTTAAAAAAAGAATCAGTTCCAAAGAAGAAATTGTGCATGAAAATTTAAAAACAAAATTATTTTAGGTCTGCAAGAAAATCAAAACTTGAGCATTTCCTTCACTGTTTTTCATGTTGACCAGCTGTGTTTTGATTTCTTGTTTTTCAATATTCCTGTGCCCATCAGAAAGATCATCTGGGTCATTTTAGTCATCAGTAAAGCCTACCCGGATTATTTACACAAAAATATTCTATTGGAAAATGTTGATTTTCAGAGATGAAGGTCTGCAAATGTACCTGTTCTGATGAGATTTTTGACCCTTATTCAACTATTCCTAAAGAAAACAGCCTAGATTTAGTCTTCAGGGGCAACCCTGGTGCATGGTTAAGAAATACTGGACTTCATCAGTCTACAGCTCTTTGTTACATTGTCATCTCATGAAGGCAGAGGTTTTGTGAGATACATGATTTTTTTTAATGGAGGATCTTAAATTTCTTCCTTACAGTCAAGGACTCCTGTACCACTTCTCTCTGGTTTGTGAAACCGATTCAGGAAAACTGTTGTAAGGCATTTTAAGGGACCAGCTAGAGTTAGGCAATGCTGTAGTCCTCAGACATGAGGCCAAACTGGCGGCAGTGCTGTCCTAGAGCTGTGGATCCAATAAGCCCTTGTAGCCATCCGGTTGTGAGACAAGAGTCTCCATGATCAGCGAAAATGCTGGTTTAGAGACATAGCCCAGTGGAATTTCTGAAAAGAAGCTTTGGAATTTCCTTTTCTGTCAAGGCAGAGCTTTGAAAAATGCTGGGGTTTATTTTTTTTATGACATAACTCTGTCAAATCAGCTCCCTCTCTTTATCAAGAGCATATCCAGTGTGATAGGAGAGGCTCACTACACACAGCAACACAGAACTTGGTACAAACTGATTTACTAATTTGCTAGCTTTCTCTGCACTGTACTATGGCACACAAAATTGCCACTCTCAAATAGCAGCATTTTTTTTATTTGTCATAGCCAAAAAAATCTAATGTGCAGTCTTTTAGCATGAGATCCCATTCAGCAAAATCAGGTGAGAGGAAGACAGAAAGTCAATGAAGATGCTACATTAAGAACAGAGCAAAGCAGAAAGTGTACATATATGTTTCCTTCTCGTGAGACTGAAGGAGCCTGTGGCAGTGCAATAAGCAGGAGAGGCTTTCCATCAGTTCACAGACGTATAGTGAAGAAATTAATTTCCTTTGCAGTTTATTAGGGCTCAGTTCTGTGTGAGACTGGAAGTGTGGAAGATTTCCTGTGCATTATTTGTACATAAATTCATACTTCTAGTGGCTGCCTCCCAAATGGCACACTGGCTTTGAGTTATTGACTGCACCAGCCTAATAGGCATATCAGGACTTACGTGTACACTTCAGTCATGCATAAATTGATGGTAGCTGCAAATGTTATCATGAGGCTCTGTGAAGTGAGTTTTCATAGGCTAGCTTTGACATTTTTACCCATTATGAATTCTAATAATAATAGAATATTTACTTA
>VYZV01008308.1:158795-188795 GCA_013401275.1 Pandion haliaetus | reverse complement strand
TTCAGGAATCACAGAGACATCTGTTTAATTTTTAGGATTTTTTTTTCTTTCAATATTTCAGGTATTTGAGACAGTTGAAGGTAAAACCTCCAAATTCTGCACTGCTCATTTTCATTTCCCAAAAGAAGCGCTATCAGAAAACTGATGTACTAAAACGTTTCTTTGGTACATCAATTCAACGTACCAAAACACTGGTCTCACGAAGCCTGACAAAAATACATTATAAAAGTGTTTGTTGGACTCATTAAAACATTAAAAGTTCTTCAAATTATCATTTGCTTGTATTTCCTAAAACCACTTTTTTGCCTTAACTAGATCAAGAATCCTAAGCAAGACATAAAAATGTCAAAAAAATCATCAGGCCATGCTTTGAACTTCGTGTTTTATCAAACTTATACCTTTGTCCATTTCTATTTCTACTCTTTGATAATAATTTTTTTTTCTAGTTCTTTTTCTAGCCAAATCCCTCCTTGCAGTGCACATTATCAGCGATGCACTTCCTGGATAATCTACAAAGACTGATATTTACATATCTTAAAACTGAGGTGTTAAAAAGAAGAAAAGAGTAGTGCAATCAAGTATTTCTTAATCCGGTTCCCAAATTAAAAATCATTTTGACAGGCTCTGAAGGGTATTTCACTGGGTTCCCTCTGCCCAGGTTTCTGATAATATTACACAGTTGGCAGGGAGCTCATTTGATGAAGATAAGTGATCTGTCCTGGATTAGTTTTTCTCTTTTAAGTTTCATAGTGTCAGAAGACATCCATCTCATGGTAACAACTTCTTTAATATGTGTGTGTGGAGGAGCATAGTGGCATAAATACAAAAACTCCAACCGAATAGACAACATGTTGTTATCCCAAATGAAATTAAACATGTTTTGAATTGGAGCTGGACCAGCTGCAGAGCAAATAAAGTCCCTTTGTCATGTCTTGAAACAAATAATATATTCAGATAAGAGCTAGTGAGTTTTGTTTGGCCAAATTTCCTCCTACAAAAGTACATGTTTAAACACACATAACTTAAAAGAGAGTAGAGTACTGAAGATGTAAGGTTTTATATGTTATTCTGTTGTATGTGCCACACTGCAATGACCCATATAGGAAATGAGGTAACTACTGATGAGTACTATGCTTAAATGATTTCTTTTTTTAATGAAGGGGTGAGCAAAGGCATGTGCAAACACTGTGAGCTGCATAGTCTCCCTAGTGTGGAATTTTATGGTCTCCAACAGCCAGCAAGACCAGACCAATGTCCTACAAGCAGCCAGTGAGGTGTTTCCCACAAACTTAACTTATGTAAATAAACACAGCTCATTTGGGGAAAGTGGGAGAAGAGGAGGTAAGAAAAAGCAAAATAAGATGCATTTTCTTCTTTCTGCTGCACTACTTCCATCACACTGAAAACTCCTGGCAGGCAGAAAGCATTCAAGTTCAAAACAGTAACCAGTCTACATCATCAGGGAGATCTTTAACAAGTCTGCTGTGTTTTGGTAGAGAAAGGTAGTCTGGTGAAGGAAAAGGAATACTTATTTATCAGGGCAGGTAAGACTGCCCAAGGCTGCACTTGAAAGGTTTTAGGATCATCCCTCAGCCATCAGTACTCTTCTCTGATGAATTACAGAGAAGCTTAGGTCCCTTTGGACAAGGTTGACTTTATTTGCTCCTCCATTCATTGCAAAGCAGTGGTGATTTTGGAGGATACCATGGGTGGAAGCTCATTTAAAGACAATAAACATGAACGAGGAGTAGCAGTCATGCCATTGTTGGCATTGGTTGCTCTGGTACCACAGCAGCAGAGGCACCTTTCAGAGAACTGGGGAACCCACCAGGCTTCACCATTCACAGTCATACAGGTTGGCTTGGCCAATGCTGTACAGAGAGGAGGAGGCTGTACAGTAACTCAGCCACCGAACACTTTGACTTGAAATACTTAAACTTTGCCTGGAGAACTTGAGTACTGAAAAGGGGACCATTGTTAACAAGCTTTTCTAAGGATGACATACTTTGAAAAGTATAGGTGCACCACATATATACTCCACATTAAATTATCTTTCTTTAAATTTTCCCTTTTTACTGGTAAAGTTTAGCATTTTTTTTTTTATTTGACTTTGCATGCAAAAGGAGAAAGACAAGTAAAAACACATACATTTTTTGCTTTATATTGCAACATAGTTCTTGTCTAAGTTACAACTAAGTTATACTACAGAAAATTCTGCTTTGGGAAGGAGTGGTTTGAGGCTGTTTTGATGAGACAGGCAACATCAGTACAGAGATAATTATAGTCATTCTTTCATTTGATCTGTCTAGAAAACGCTATATTTTTATCAGAATTCATTCTGTGTTTTCTCCCATGATAGGAAATGTAAATCTTTCTATTCAGCTATGTCAGACTGTTGGAAGTTTTCTATTTTCTTACTCTTGTGAGTGACAGGCCTATTTTTAGGCTATTCTGAAGATGTTTAGAGTGAGTGACACAGTGATATCTCAACAAGGAGTGCCTCAAGTATGAACATTACAGTACAAAGTTCTGAAAGGTGTTTGCATCCAGGAAAACCAAGTGCCAAGCAAAAACTGAGCTCCCTGGGGTCTCTGTGCAACTTCTCGTGCTTGGCAGGCTCCGATGCTGTTTTCAGCCTGTTTTCCTTCGTCCTGGTGGCGCGGTCCCCCTTGATTCACTTGGCAGCTCATGCCATGTCAAAGGCCATTGATCTTTCCACTCTGATGACAAAAAGACTGGAAACAGATTGTGCCTGGAGAATTGGTCCCTGGGATAACAAGAGTGATAAACTGGAAGGCTAAACTCCCACTATTGTCTAGAGTGTATTGTTAACCAACTTTCTTTTAAAGAATAATAGACACTCACTTCCATGTAGTCTAAAGTCCCTGGAATACAAGCAGCTTTTAACAGACCTGGATTTTTTTTTGCCTTTAAATTAAAAAGAAATCCATAACTCTTGCAGACGGCTCCCTACATTACAGAGCTTCTTGTAGGGCATGTTTTACTAACAAGCTAAAATCCATACAGGCTGGTGTTCTGGGAAAATTACTCTAATAATCCAAAAAACACCCCACACCCAAAACAAAAAACACAAGTGATGAGGAATGCATCAAATGGAAATGCATTTGCAAGTACCACACAGAAGCGGGAAAACAGATTGCTTGAGAGGGTGTTAAAAGTATTAACCAATACTTCTAGGGTGTCATTAGGTCACCTGCCTCTCTTATGCAATTATGCAGCTTCAGCAACACCTACAGTTTCCCAATGGGAATGGCAAGTATCAGATCTTTGCAAATCTGATTGCAAATCAAGTGACAGTTTATTTTTCTGCCAAAAAATTAGAATACCCACTGAGTGTAAAAACTTTCCAGATTCTCGGCATTAGCTTAAAAATGAGCTTCACTTGGATGATACCTTAAATGGAAGCACTTGAGTGGCACAGAATCATTAGCTAACAGAAGAAAGCTCTGTTTGGGCAGCAGTGACTCTGACATGATATTACTGTGCTTTTCTTTCTCATTTTATGTATTCTTTTTTTTCAGAATATATGTAACTGGTCAGTTTCTTTTCTGAGTTCTGGAATAAGACGGCATGGGCATTTTGTTAAAACACTTCCTATAAAGAAATGCGACATTTTGGCTTCCGTATTTTCAGAGGTTTTGTCTTCTATATATTAGAAATTCACACTCTGTACCTGAAGATATGCTATGACAGTATCAATCCAAAACACCAGTGAAGTCCATAGGAACTTTTTCCTTTGACCTCTTTGCTGTTTCACAGCTGGCACAAAGGCATAAAACTCTGCCTTTCTTCCAGTCACTGGGTGACGAATATAAGTGAGGCTCCAAATTCCTAACTGAGAAAATGTTATGCAGCAGAACTATTACATGATGGCAATGGTAGTCTGGATGAAGAAACAGAAGTGAATACCCTGTTCATCTGCTTATCTCTCTTAATTTTAGATCCTGGTGTGCCTGCCACTGCAAAACCTCCATGTCTGCAAGTGTACTTATCCTTAGAACACAGTCATGGTGTAGGGAAGTGCTGTTGTCCCTCTTGTACAGCCTAACAAATGAAACAGTGCTTTTTCAGATGCTGTCTACATGAAAAAAATTGAGCAGCATCTCTTTTGCAGAACAACAATTTAATAGTCATTACAAGGGAACTATCTATTTGGGATTAAACTTTGCTTTGGGGTAATTGTTTCATTCAAAACCCACAAGAATTATTTCAGAATATGATAATTTTATTCAAAAATATTATCCATAAAGATGTTTATTGCTAAGCAATCAAAATATTCTGCACTAGAGATACCACACAGATTCAAATATGTAGGCAAAATCTAGGGACTTGCTTATAGTCACATGAAATATCTTCTCAGAAAGGAATAGATTAATTTTAAAAAAAATTCTCTCTCTTTCAAGTCTTTCCCTTTGAATTAAGCAAAGAGAATTACTAAGATTATTTCACAAAGAGTCAAGAGGCCAGTCATATTTTATGCCAAAGTTTTCAAATATGTGTTTCATTTTGTTCTACACATACTTTCTCCATTCAGAAAAGGAGGCACATGTCTGCTGGTCAGCAACTACGTTTAGGAGAACATTTCTGGGTGTGCAATAAGCTGATGTGTGTACGCAGTTTTCAGCTATGGGTGCTATTTACATTAACATATTACATTTTGAAAGTTTCTTACTCTTCTAGCTGCCCCAGCATACACCTTGCTAAGAGAAGGAATAATAATGTTAAGACACTTGACCTTTCCCAGGTTTGGCCTTGTCCTGGATTTGTGGATCATCACTGTACCACTTTTACAATTTATGTAATTTGCTGACTTGCAGGTAAAAAATTCAATGAGTATTCTATAGCCAAGAAGCAAAAGCAAACACAGTTCTGACTCAGTACACTGAAACTATTGAGTTTTTTTATTGACCTCATCTGATGACCTTTTTGACTCATTTCTGATGATCATGTGATAATTACATATTTTAGACTGACTTCATTAAAATCAATACCTGTCTACTGAATTTAACAGTGTTAAAATTTGACTTCCATCTTTTATCTGCAGTTTGTCCACACATTGTTCCCAACTCCCAAAGAAATGTTTTTAAGAAATGAAGGTGGAGTGTCCTCCACTGACTGACACAAAAATATATTTTACCATGGTTTGCCAACATAATGATGAAACAATGAAATATAAACCAGAAGTGTTTCTTTTAGAGACAAAATTTAAAATATATTAATTTTCTTCTCATGATTCTACATTCATTTCCCCTTCAGCCAACATATAATATCCAGAACCAGTGCACATGCAGACAAAACATGAACAATTGTGGTTATAACTGTTGTGTTAACAACTCTTGCAAATTCATCAAAACTGTGAGCGGAGAAAAGCTATTAATTAATGGACAGTATTACGATACATAAAAAGTTGGGAGAATTTTCAATGAGCTGTCAAAACAGAAGAGAAATGCTAAAGAAGTGTACTCACGTTTCTGACAAAAACATTTGTAAAAAATTATTCTTTATTTTTGCATCAATAAAACTAAACAACAGATTTTCTTGCCACTTCTAATCCTTCCACAGTTGAGAATAACTGTTTCTGGTAAGTAAATGGAAATTACTTTCATGCTGAATAAAATGAACCTTACATGAAACAAAGTTTTAAAAAAATGTAAGTTTTCTTTGGAAAATTAATATGAAAATTAGATTAAATTCAGCAAGAAACAAGTAGTTTCCTTACTAGGTAGTTTCTTAACTACAAGCTCTAGAAGCAGCCTGAAAAGAGAGTGTATGAGAACCGGAATGATTTATGACAAATGTGAACTGAAGTCACATAGGATATAAACAAAACCGGTTTTATTAGGCTGGTAGATTTTTGCACTTTCCTTTAAAATTGCATAGTAATAGCTCTTCAGATCCAGTCCATCCTCTATTATACTGCTACAGGAGTCCTTTAGAGAGATTTTAGCTTAAGCCTAAAAAAGGAAGAAATTTTAGTCCAGCTGTGACTTCTAACAAGATCACACATATTCTATCACTTAGCTACCAAGTTACAGAGATTATTTTGTGAGTATGTTCCACAGGGCATTGTGAGGCAATATCAAATATCAAATAAAAGAAGAAAGACAGCAGACACGACTTGGTTTTTCCAAACCCATTATCTCAAGAATTAAGCCTATTAGGTACTGAATTCGCAGATCTGGAGTCTGAAGCTTTTTGTGCTGGAGTAAAACTGTAGTAATACATTTCTTTTCAATGAAATTATAGCAGTTCGAGTCTAACATGTGGGAGGAAAGAAATAGATCCACTGTATGAAAGTGGCATATCACATTAGCGTTTGCATATGTATGTTTATAAACTTCAGTCTTGGATATCAGGCACACATTTGCACATTTGTATTGTTTTCTCTGTGCAAAGTACACAAATATAACATTATAAATACATATGATTGATCTATAAAATATAAAAAGTTATAAAATATCTATAGATTTATAGGTGCATGTGCGTACGAGTTTATATATAGCTGATATTTAAATGTATACCTGTATGCATGTTTTTGTTTACTTTTATGGGATACATCTATTACATACGGCTGATAAGCAGTATTTAAATGACAGATGTTTATGTTTATGGCAGATGCATAGAAATTATATACAGACATTTGTGTACATAGGTACATGATGGTATAGCTGTCTTCCTTTGCCTGCTGAAGCAGCTTGCGAACTGCTGGAGACACACACGGGTCTTAATAGCTGAGGTACAGCTTCATAATCTATATTATTTTAAATAGTACCTTTACCTTATTCTATCTTGTATTGAATGGAGGACTGCTGTCGGATTTCAAACAGCTATCTCTGTTTTGTCCTCAGCTTGTAGGCTTTGATTGATAAACTTAAGCAGATAAAATAAACAGCAAATGAGATCAAATATGTCATCCCAGTGCACTCACAGTCACTCAGCTGTGCATTTCTAATGGCTTTGCATGCTAGTAAACTGTCATTTAGTTGCAGTAGTTTACAAGTGACTCAGCCAAAGATGCCTTCACCCTGACAGCTGCCAGCTTCTACATCAGTGGTCTCTAAACCGTATATTTCAGTCTATAAAATAATTCTTTAGAGAGCCACAGAGGGTCAAACTTGGCTTTCACAAATAATGGTAGAAAAACCTGCCCAGGGCCCATGCTATACAACTGAGATACTGACAAAAATGCAAAGGTTATTCCTATTACTAAGATAATAATCTAAAATGAAAATTCAGCTCAGTGCAGAACTACAAAGGATATAATTTTGCAATCTCATTCAGATGCTTTCTGTTAAAGAGAGTGCAGTTAACAGGCGTTTGTATTAATGCTACTTTACACTTTATGGAGGGCAGAGGTCCTTCATCTGGGACTAAATGACATTTCCACACATTTTAAAGTCTCTTTACAGGCCTTACAGGTATGAGGAGTGGTTTAAGAAAGCCTTAATATAAATGAGCAGTTGTCTCAGTACATTTCCAGAAAAGCTTGACTGGCTCATAGCTGTATTGATTTATCAAAAGAAAATCAGTCTGCAAGTGCACTGTATTAGCTATACAAATGTGCCTACAGAGAAGAGTACAAAGTGTGATTCCTCCAATTCTGCATTTATAAAATAACATTTTTCCTTGTATTTTCAAGTTATACAAATATTGATCCAGTTCAGAGCACTGGAAACTTGCACAAAATGTGTAATGGAGTAAGAGCATTTTCCTAAGAGTTATATTTTCTGTTCTAGATTATTTCAGTATTTTCTGAGCAATTGTGCATGCTAATGTTTAGCTGGACACACTACACATCCATGGACTGGTGACTTGTTCATTCCCCTCTGAAAGCTAAATTACTCAGGAGGAGGAGAAGCGGTGCTGGGAGTATTTCATTTAGAGTATCAGGAACTATTTAGGGAAATCACAGATGTGATTTAGCAAAGAAAAGAAAAAAAAGAATTGCCACTGTTTCTTTGCAAAACCAAGGGCCTTTGACTCATTAAGCATTTTTGGATTAGTATTCCTCTACCCAGTGCATTCTCATTTAGGCCACTGGAAAATTCTGGCTTTCATAGTTCACAGCGTATTCTTAAGGTGAACAGGTTTGTGGCCAAAAAAAACCTGAAGAAATGATTACTTTGGTAGTAGTATAGTACTAATAGGCCTCTTCAGCTGCAGCAGACCAATAGTCCTTGGCCATAACACTGCTTCTCATCAAGTTCCTGCAGCTGTGGCATCCAGAGACAGGCAAACTGGTTCATGTTGAGCTAGGAGGATGCGCTCCCACTGGTACCCATCATTTCTCAGACAGGATGCTTTACACCTCTGCATTGAAATCTGCACCAGCTTCCAGAAGAAAAGGGATTTTTTTTTCATTCTGTGCAAAGTCCCCATTTTGTACCAGCCCCCTTCAGCCATACACAGGTATAAACAGAAGTGTGATTCAGGACGTGAGCTTTCCCAGTAATGCTATTCCCTGAATTTTCTGCTGTGCCTTCTGAAAACCTGCACAGATATTCAGGTGTGTCTCCTAGGGGTTTATACAGATTTCAGAGAAGTATGCAGCTTAATGAATCACATACAACTCCTTATACAGCCCATCTCCAAATGAAACTGAGCTAAGATAAAATTATCTCAGGGTATAAGGCATCTGGAGAGTTCCCCAGCTGCTGGGGGAGGCTGCATGCCCTACAGCATGCTGGCTGATGGAGCTGTATGGAGGCCCCCCCTTTCACCACTTTTTGCCCTGTTTTGGTAGGAATGAGTGGTGGGTTTAGGCTGCTGGGCAGACCAGCACCCATGATTGACCTGGCCCCCCAGCCTGGTGTAGGGAGCACCTCTGACACCAGCTCCGTGCAGTGAGAAGACGACAGGTTTTCTATTTTTGACTTGCCCTCCCTTTGGATCAGCTGAGGTCTGTTCCCTGATGCAGGTATGGAGCAGGAGCAATTTCTCTGAAGCAGTCCTTGAGCCTGATGTCCTTTTACAGGATGAAAATGTTTTGGCTTCCAACTTCAGCCACAAGCCCGACGTGGTGTCAGCGTCCGTCACAAGGCTTTGGAAGGAGGAAGCAGGTCTCACCTGCTGCTTGCCTTATACCTGGGTAGTTCGCAGCGATGCATAGGGTAGCTGGACTCTGAAGTCTGACTGAGAGGGTTTTTAAGCAAATTGAAAATAAGGTATATGACAGTGGAGGTCACTCCCAAATCTCCCTGTAGTTAACACCCAGCCAGAAAAAAATGATCTAAACCAAGAGTTGTACTTGGTCTTCCTGGGCAATATCAAGGAATTAACTTTGCAATCCTTCACACTGCAGGGATGAACTACTCCTGCAAGCATATTTCTCAGTATTCTTTTTTTTTTTTAATATATGAAAAAAAGAAAGGGAGGACAACCAGGCAAATGTAAAGCTAGAGAAAGGGAAGCCTCAGGACAATCATCTTTTTGCTCTTTGTGTTTCTCTGAAATGAACAAAAGCTGTCATTTCCTGCTTTCTGCTCCTTTACTTATAACCTACGCATGTTATGTCAACTTGCCTTCCTACTGCTCCACTGCATAAAGTGTCACTTTCCAAACCAGCAGCAGCCACATGTTCCTTCTAGCTGGTACAGATAAATCCCTTTGCTTTATACTTAAAGAACGTAAAAATATTCTCTTCCCTTTTCTTACAATGTACACATACTTAAGGCCGAGATCAATGCAAACAGAAAATCATTTCAAAATCAAAGAAACTTTATATCAGATTATTTTCCCAAGTGAGTTTTCAGTAGGTGTTCTGCCTCATCATGGAAAGATGAGCTTTAGTTCTCTTCTTGCAGATCATTAAAGCAAACACTCGAAAGCAGACAATTCTAGTCTATATATGCACATATGGAGTGAGGTATCATATTAAATGTAGAGTAGAACAAAAATAAGAGTACTTGTTGAAGACTTATCAGTTGGGTCCTACATCTGCTGGAGTATAAAATGTAAAGAAATACATTTTGGGTACGTAAACAACTTTGTTTCTAGTCAGATCTGTAAAACTACTCTAAAGAATATGCGCTTTTGAAACCCTAAAATGTAATTCTATTCTCTTGTCCAGCTTTTTTTTCTATTTTTTGTGAGATCCATTGTGCACCAGGTACATTGCTTTCCCTAAATTTTAGTGCATAAGCTCAAAGGTGATCCATTCCTCCAAACCAAATGACAAGATCCTGAGGCAGTGTGTGGAACAGGGTTAACTTCAATTAAGTGTCAGCCCCTAGTTAGACTACGGAAACAAGAGGAAATACCAATGACCAGGCATCTGGTCTCCCACATTTTTAAGGATTGGAAACAGTAGAAGCAATAACAGAAACTGGTGGTTTAAACCCTTTTTTTGGAAGCCATCCTCCCAGCTCCTCATCCTAAGGGAGGCCCCTAGCAGAGGGCTGGAAAAGCAAGATCCTCGGAGCTGATAAGAAAGGGGACAGGAGGATAGGTGACTGTCAGGTGAGATGCAGCAGGGCTCTGGACCCAGGCCACTGAGTTGGGCTGCGTAGGAGATCAGGAAAACAAGGAGCAGGATCCCAGGGCACTCTTATTCTGAAGATGTGCCCCCCAAAACAGGTCCATAAAGCCATCAAGCTGTCTCTTCTCTGCTCACCTGTTAATTTCTAGAAATTTAATGGCCTGGTTTGGAGGGAAAGGTGTTTCACCCAGCGTACCTGGTGATCAGGAATCTCTCTTCGGATGCAAGCTGAGATCCTCCCGAAACCAGAACTGCACTCTCTCGGTGAAGGATCCAACACCTGCTCCAGTGGAGTACTAACTATTTGGATTAAACAGTTATCTGTTTTATCCTATATTATAACTAATATCAAGAGGTATGTGCCTGTTTTTCCAGAACAAACCCTTCTGAGCATGTTGCTGCATCCCAAACTTGGGCAGTCTTGGAAAAGTAGGAAGACTGTGTTGCTGACAGGGAAAGAGGCCGGTCGTAGGCGCGTAGAGATGCAGTGTAGGCTTAAATTAGGAGGACTCTATGTCTATTACCAGATATATTTTCTCAAGTTTAGATGTTACTTTCCATCTCTTCTCCACCAAAAGAAAAGATACTGTATCTTCTGTGTTTTGGGAATATCATTTGGCTTCACATTAAATCATTGTAGCTGCCTCATCTTGCCAGCTTTCCTCAGCTTTTAACCACTTTTCACAAGCATGAGCAGGAGATATAACTGACCCTTTAGACAATCTCTTTCTGTAAACAATTATTCTGTGACCTAAAATAATACTCCGCCCCCTCTTTTTTTTTCATTGTTACTACTGCATCTTACAGACAGCAGAGTTAAATTTATGGCTTCACTGAAGTTACTGGCTGAACTTCCAATATCTTTTTTTTCCTTTAGGTTATAGCACAGAGCTTGGATAGAGGGAATGACCACAAGTGGAGATTTGAAGAAAAACATTGAGATGAGAAAGGGTCAGGTGGCAAGAAAGGTTTGATCCTGCTTCTCAGGCATTCTCCTTTTCATCTATACCCTTGTTCAAATACGTGGTACACAACTGCTTTGGGTTTGAAGGACTCTAAGAGGTGCTTAGCAGCATGCATTCCTCTGTGAGCTCTTCCAACACCAACGTGGCCCTTCATTTTTTGGTTTTCTCTCCAATGATGCTTGCTGGTTTGCCATATTTTGGATGCATGCATGGATGAACATGGTAAAATTTTGACATCCACCTTCAGGCACAGCCTGTTTTAATTTGTGCCTCAAATCATTTCAGGTGCCAGCACCAAGACCAGTGAGGCAAATGTAGACTTTATTACATCATAAATCCTGTGTACCTGTATGTAATGTTTCCAAAAGAAAAACAGAGAGAGAGAAATTCTAATTTATAATAATAAAAAAGTATAAATATTAGTCAGAGGCAACAGGAAGTGCAGGAACTAGGTGCTGGGTCACCCCTGTGCTCTAAAGTTGGGAACACATCGTAAAGCTCCGGGTTGAGAAACACAGCCCAACACAGTTAATTAAAATGAGAAAGAAAAGTCTGCAATCAAACACATCTTACTCACAGATTAAAGGATGATAGGACATATTTACTTGGAATGAGATTTACTGCTGTTTCCATAAAGAGGGGGAGGGGGGAGCAGCACTGGACATTCAGCAATTGCAAAAGCCCACACGATATAAAGCCCTATTTTAGTCAACATGTTGTCAGGCTTTAACAGCTAGTGGTGTAACAGCTGGTTTTGATGTAATTTCTTTTGAGACCACTAGATTACAAGCCATTTATTGCATTCTTCTCCCCGGACTGCTCCCTGGATACAGGCAGGGAGTCAAGAGGTCAGAGGTCTAAAGCCAGGAGCTAAAGGATTTGTCATCTTTTAACAGGTCACTTGTTGCCATGCACTATGCAAACTGGACAGCGCAGCCTAGCAGGATGGTGTGATATATTCTATTTTTCATGATGCCACAAGGGGAATTGGGTCCAACCCCACTGCAGAAGCAACTTTCTTACCTGGGGTGATCAATTTGTGCCTGGGGGGGGGGGGTTATGGGAAGAAGGCACGCACAATCACACACAGCAGTGAAATATCCTCAATTAGTGCTATGATTATGGTTGTCCAGACCTGCACTCAATATTTGGACATAAACCCCCAAAACATGGAGAGTGATGGATATGACATAAGCAGGTAGGGCAGTTCCCTGCTGTGAACTGCTGTGGGTCATTATAGCTGCACCTCAAATTCCACTCTCAGTTACGTGAGTGTGTAACCAAAGAGCAGAATTATTCTTAACTCCTGCACAATTTCTGTCCTTGTCTGCTGCTCCTTGTTATATGGGGAGTGGTTGCATTATGGCCTTTTTCTCTGAGTATGAAAAAAATGTGGCTTAAATTGTCTGCAATTACCAGCCAAGGAGATATTGTCTATAAGGAGCACATGAACATGGGAAGACTGATTTACAAAGGGTCTGAGAAAACACAGCTGACTTAAAAAATATGGGAACTGGATTACTTGTCCCCAGAGCAAAAATGGAAAAACTTTTCCTACCATTGCAGCCAAGAATTTGAAGCTCCAGCAGCATGGTTAGTTGTGAAGCTGATTCATGCAAAGAAACTCTTTTCTTTGAGGAGAATTATATTCTGCAAATAAAGAACCAGAAATGTTCATATTTTTTTGTTCTTTGTACAAACCACATCTTTTAGATATCAGAAGAGCTATTTGAGATCGCCTCTAGTCCTAATAATTGTGACTCTTTATGTGTACAAGCCAAAAGAGGTTCACGTTTCGCCTTTATAATATGTCCAAAGAACATATTCAGGCAAAACAGGAAACTGGCATTCAGATACTGTCTAAGGACAGATAGCAAATCAGCAAAAGTTTGCTGTTCCCTTTGTTCCTTCATATGTCGGTATTGTGGACGTTGCAAGGCGGCAAAGCGTAAGGTCAGGCACTTTCTGCAAGCTCATTTTCCTGTGAGGACTTTAATAAAGCAAGAAATTATTGAAACTTTCAGGAAGGGCAATTCCAGAGTTCATTCTGCCTTGAGACCATTATGTAATTGCTTTTTTTGAAGCTCAAATCTCTCAGCATCAGGTCTCTTAGCCTTTCTGATTTACATAAGCGGGCTGCCCAAATTCAGGTGGGCAATTCCGAGCTCTGGTCTGGAGCTCCTTCCCAAGGTCCTGCCCTGTGGGCCAGAAGTTGCAAGGCTGAGGAGGAAATGCTACTTGCTGTGGTTTCCTACTGCTCCGCAAGAGAAGGAAGAGCTAATGGGGGTAAAACTGGACCAGCTGAGTGAGGTTCAGTCACTGGATCCCAGAGCGGCATGCGCCTGATGTTTCTGCTTGGTTTTAAGGATGAAAAGTGTAGGTAAGTGCTTGGGAGAGGACATCCATGGTACTTCATGTCTGTACTGCCCAGCTCTGATGGAAGCCCCCGGGTAAGATTGGGTCATAAGCAAGGATGCATTGGGGTTCCTCTGGGGTCTCAGTCTTCAAAGCATTAACCTCAGCTGCATGTGTTGAAGGACAAATTCTGGTAGCTACTTGTGGCCGGTCCCCCCTGCTCCTGACCCCGGTCACATGATTAGCGTAACTAACGCCATTTTATGAGGCAAGCAGCCATTTTCTGTGACCAAGCGGGTCACGTATTCCTTCCCTTCTCCTCATTATCAGGCCCTGAAGGTCCTGTGCACCAAACGGACAAAGCAAACAGATTTCTTCTTCCCCTCCCTCCAGGTTCCCGGGCGCCGGGCCGATTGCTCCCCTCCTCACCGGCCTTGAAGGTCCCAGGTGCCCGGCCAGCCCGGCGGTGGGGATGGCCCCAAAACAGGGGAGGGAAGCGTAACAGCACAGGGCACCGTCCACAAAATCAGTTTCATTATAAACTCTGTATTATGCTACTTCTGTGTTGTGCTACCTTGATTCTGCTTGTAGAAATCCTGTGCCATTCTAATAAATTCTGGGTTATACTAATCATAATATTCTGTTAAGAAAATAAAGCTTTAGTTGTAACTATGATTTAGTGCCACCATCATTCTGCCAAAGATCCCTGAAAGAACCCGTCTGTCCCCTCAGTGTTGGGTGGCACTCATGACGTCAGGCATCTTCCCTATGGTTTGTGCAGAGAGAGGACAAGTCTAGTGGGAATTCATAAGCAAAGAGTCACGAGGGTATCTCCAAATATCTTACCATTTTACCATGCTTGGAAATATTGGAAATCAGTAAAAAAAGGAAGAGAAAAAAAAATCAACACCGAAAACCCAGAATATGGAATCCTCTGGATTTAAGCGTTTCGAATTTGTACCATCTTTTTATTGGAACCAAAGGCTGCAACAACCAATTCTACCCTGATACACTAATGCTGCTGTTTGGAGGGCATTCAGAAGTACTCCTGGAGTTTAGAAATACCTTGTCCTATTACATATCACATGTGCTATGCAGCTTAGCAAGCAGGAGTGGTGCAGAGAGCTGCAGTAAACACTTTTATTTGGAGTGTTTGTTACCAGCAGCATTGCAGGGGGTGCTGATGGGCTGAGAGTAATCACGTGAAGCAGCTTTTTCTTCCCCTTTGCAAACTCTCCCCTGCTGAATCTAGGTCAAGGAAGAGCAAGATGCCCGTCAATGTGCCAGTCACTGTCCTTCCCCAGTGATGATGCCATAAATTTTCAAACCACAACAACCTTCAGAAAAAAAAAAGATAATCATACGGTGCATCTTATTTTGTTGTAGCAGTGATTTTATGTGCTTTCCATATGAAGATACCTCCGTATTTCCATTAGAAAGCCAGCTTTTGAGAGGTTTGCAGAGCTCAGCTACAAAATACTTGCTTTGAAATGAAACTTGGTTTAAACCAACCTACCTTTTTATATATTACATACTTCATTTATCCAATACCATACATGTTATAAACATGCTAAGGGGATTTTTATTTATGGGATAGTAAATTTTGATTTTATTTCTCAGAAGGCTAGTGGTTACTACTTCAGGAATTTTGAGGTTTTATTATGTCAACATTATTTTCTTTAAATATGAAATAATCTAATGGAAAAAGTTTCATTAATGTATATTTTCTTCTGCATTTTAAAAATAGACCCATTCCCCAAATTATTATCTACAAAGTCCTCTCTTCTGTCTTTCCTCCCAAAAGTTCCATCATTCATTTAAACATAAAGCCAGATCCTGCAATCAGAATTTTTTATTGTAGTTAATGTTACACTATGTCTGACTTAATCTTCTACGGGATTTAAAAGCACAGTCACTAACACACGTAAAATCTTTTCTACTTTTATGCATAAAATTAAGTTAGTCTTAAAAAGGTTCTTCTCTGTAAGGGCAACAGGTGCAGAAAAGGGACATATATTCAGTTATTTCCACTTTTTTTTCCCCCTTAGTTTTCATGCAAAACTACTTTCTGAGAAAGTAAAGTGCAGGTGAAGAGATGCTCTTTTGCTGGATGAACTGAGCTTGTCCACTGTGCCTTTGTCTGCTCTTTGTCTTGGAAAAAAAATCACATCTTACTTTTATATAATGCTGGGGAAGTTGGATACACTGCTTTACTGCTTCCTCCTTTGGTTTTGAAGGTATTTGCCACTGATGCTTTCAAATTCATCCTAGAAGGTTCCTGAACAGTAGTTTTCTAAACTCTAGTTCTCACTGCTGAAAAGAGGCAAGACAAACTTTCCTTGAAGTTTGGGAGAACTTAGTCAAAAACTCCTGAGAGCCCAAGTCTCCTTCCAGCACCTCTTTTTTAAAATGAATGAACAGGTTTTGGGGAAGGGGATAAAGAGGTGAAGGGCGAAGGGGGAAAGGAAAAGAAAGGAAGGGAAGGGAAGAGACATTTACCTTTTATAGTTGTTTGGCTGTCAGAATGATGAGTTCTGCACACTGAGATGAATATCTAAAAGCAACATACGATAAAATGAACATAATAGCTCTAAACTAATTAAATTCACAAGCCAATTGTCTATGAGTTAGCTCTTTCAGTTCAGATTTGAAGTATACCTAGGAGAGTTATTTTTTTATATATATTAGGTCATACTTATCAATCAAGTTCAGTGCACAGATTTCAAAGGGACTGAAATAAACAGCAAGCTATAAGTTAAGAAAAGTCCCCATAACCTACACTAAAAAGTTGCTGTGGAGACAACACAGGGAAACCCTCTAACAAATGTGGGTTTGTATTTGATCAGTGCTACAATCCCACCTTTGGGAAGCTGTACTTAATGCTACATCACAGTTTCCAAAAACAGTAGTTTTGATATTTTGAAATATGCTATTTATTATGCTTGCTAAAAAAAAAAAAAGATAGGTTTTTTTGTAAAGTGAATACCACTTCTGTTGGAAACTAATCAGAAAGGCACTGGTTATAGAAAAGAAGCTTGATTAAAGAGAAAAGATTAAATGGGATACTTTGTACATTTGCAGACTGATTTGAGTTTTATTACTGAAGTTGAAGCATAACGACCGTGTTTTGAAATGATATATTCAAACATACTTGCAAAACTGAGGAATTTCAAGGTTAAAGCTAGAAAGTTATATGTTTTGCAGTGGCTAGGCACATCTGGGTGAGCCCTTATCTGATTCAGAGAGATGGCCTATTTGTGCCTTGTACTGAATTGCCATGCTCATGTGGCTTTAAACACCTCGATTTTTTTGTTTGTTTGCTAGCCTATGATTTGGTGTTTGGATTTTAAAGAAGTGCTGGTCAGCGTTCGAACCAGTGGTACCGACCTTTGTATGCTTTCCTCCCCCGGGACAATTAGTGACAGCAGCCAGGCTGAGACACCTGAAGCAGCCTCACTGAAGGAAGCTGGTCCTCCCATTACCTCGGTCACTTAAAGTCGATACAGGCTGTGTATCCATCTACCAGCAGCTTTAATCAATGTCCATCACGTCTGGAGAAAATAGCCTTCAGGATGGAGCAAGAAACTCGCCCCACTGCCAGCACCCTTTGTCTCTCCCATATGGGCAGGACATGATTCCCTGGGATTAGCCAACAATTACGTGCTCTGAACTGATCAATTCAGTCAATTTACTGTGCAAAGTAAATTGATCCTCCAGAACAAAGGGATCTGCCAGCAGGGAGGTACCTGAGAAAGCAGCATGCCTGTGTAAACAGTGCTGTCCTTGCCCCAGTGTGGAGTGGCCCAGCGCCATATGGTGCCACTATGAACTTATTAACTGACGGATTAACTCATCTCAGCTTTTGGGATCCCCAGTTTCCAGCTGTGAGGATGATTGATGGGCTAACTACTGCTTCAGTCTTGGAAGTTATTTCCTCCATTTAACAGAGTCAAGAAGACAGAAAATTGCCCCCTTTGTAAATGCTAATCTCACTACTCCTTCGAACACCCAACATAGCAATTTATTCCAGGCAAAGTCTTAAAATTGGTATAGTACACATCAAATGCATACTAATTAGCAATTTCTTTTGAAGGCTCCATCACTTATAAAGGGTCTCCTTTTCCATATGTTCATCATGCCCCACTTCACCCTTTAAATACAAACCAGCACTTTCTAGTAATTGTGAGAAGGTACATTGTACCCGGTATCTGAATTAAATACTACACCTTCTGAGGCCTAATTTAGGATCAGCTAGGCAGATAGGCATAAAGTCTTAGTGGCACTGTCCTCATTTTAGGCATATTCATTTTTATTCCCATCGGCGATGCTTTTTAAGGGAGCACCCCATGAAAAGGGCATTTCTTTAGAAACAGCAAACCTCATGTGCACATGGAATTGTACCAGCACTGGTAATGAGCCTATGGTTTTCCTACTGCTGCTGAATAGAGTCTTACTACCAGCAATTTATTTCTTGGTACCTTGTAGTGGGAAGATGCCAGTAAATCTCAAGATGGGTGATATGCAGTGGATCAGAGGATTTGGTCTGTCCAGCTCGGTCTGTGTTGACTCAGACAATGATTATTTTCTTTTTACCCGTGTGAATCCTTACTGAGTGTATAATGGGTCTTCAGTTCTTAAAAGCCTACCACTATGTTACTTGTGGTTACCATCACTTACACCAGAATTGCAGCATGAAGACATAAAAGAAACTGGGAAGAAAAAATACCCAAAGAAAGTCAGAGGCATACAAAAATTATACATCTTTTCTTGTTGAAAACATTAAAATGTGCTCCTTGTTTTGCTTTCCCTACGCCAGGCAACTGCAACCATAAGCCTAATAAGTGATTTGTCTTTATGCTTATCATGGCATAAATATAAGTGGAGATGGATAAACGGCCAAGTTCTAAAGCAGGTTTCACTACTATGGTATTTATTTTCACGAGATCCTTGTAGGCAACTTTGAGCTGGTTTAGTTCATTATCTTTTGCAACACATACAGCATCTAAAGCCCCATTCAAAGTGAATACATTGTTATGAAATGAGGGAAACTGTGTCATGCAGATTAGAGCAAATAAAAGCTCCAGATGATTGCTGAAATGCATGTTTTAATGGTTTCTCTATCATTGCTTAAAAGATGAATATGCCTTTTGTGTATTGAATTAAAAGAAGATGATCATTTCAGAGCATGTGTAAGGATGTTAATTTGTTTGAGGGAAAAAGAAACTCAGGTTCTCTTAGCCACTCCTGTGCGATGAAAGCAGAGCTTGTCTGAAGCCAGGAGAAAATAGTCACTCAAAGCTTCAATATTTTTCCTTAGTTTTGTTGAAACTTCATTTCAATCAAGATTTTTCCACCAGTTCTAAGTGAAAAAAAATGAAACATCCTTATCTTTTAAAAGGAACATTAAAGGAAGCACTATCTCATTTCATTTCATATTGCAGCATTTTAAATAATTACATCAATCATTAAAACTGAGGTTAAAACAGATGTTAGCACACACGAGTGCTGGCTGCCAGCAAGTTCCATGTTTGTATGTGCTACTAACAGAAATCCATTGAACAGACATACTAACCAAATTTGTAGTTGCTCCAAGAGCCTTAACTCATTTGTACTTTAGAAATTCTGCCATGTAAGACCAAGGACCAGTGCAGGAGATCCAGGGGATGACTTCTAACTTGGGGTAGCCTTTACCCTGAGGTGCACCAGCGGCATCGTCGGAGGAGGCTTGCACCGAACTCCAGCAGCCACAGTGAGATTGTCTCTGGCAGCCAGTTTATTCTAACCTGGGCATCTGTCCATTACACAAAAGAATCAACGTGCCTTTAACACAGCCCTTACAAAATGTCACAGTTACAGTAAGGTTTATCTATGTATCTATGGGTAAGGTGCAATACTTGTAGCAGATGCATGTGACCTGTGGACAGGGTGAGACCATGGCCAGACATAGAGCTGCCCCATCCCAATGGCAGTCTCCATCCAGCCTTTGGTCTCAGTGGCTGAAGCAACAACTATACCCACTGGGTAACAGCTACACACGATGCACCTGGTCACGCAGATATCTTCTGGACAACGGAGGTTTTAACTGGACACCTACTTTAGAAGGAAGCTGGAAAAATATTTTTTTAATCTTGTTGAAACCTCTTTTGCTGGCATTTTCAGACTAAAGTGTTTTAATTTCAACCAATTTCTTTTAACTGTGCTTTCACACAGTCTTGGAAATAATTGTGAAGGGTAATGAAATTAATTCCCATTCCTCTGAACTGAAGTGTTTATTTCTTTTTTAACCAAACCCAATAATATACTAAGCCTACACTGCACTTAACTTCCATTTTCAGCTCTCAAGTCCTTATGAATGTGATATGATGTCTGGAACAATTTCTCAAAGTCCTAAAATTTCAAACTGTGTTAAAAAACCCCAAACAACAACAACCAACTAACCCCCCCCAAAAAAAAACCAAAAACCCACCAAACCAAAAAAAGAAGGACTGAAAAACCAAGGGAAAAAAAGTAATTTACCTGGACTAGTGACTGAAGAAAAGAAGTCCTTCACTTGAGAGGCAGGTGGCTAATATTAGCTTATGAATGAAAAGCAGAAAAGAGGAACTCCTTTTATGTGTGTGTGTGTATATATATGCACACATATGTACACATGTACATACATATATGTCTATGTTTATAAGTCTGTGTGTGTATATATGTATATGTATAAATAACGTTATGACTTTACACCTTGAATTTGGAAGGGGAGAGTATAACACAGCATTTTTTTGAGCACTGAAGACTGATGATGTTGCATTTTGCTTGAAGTTCAATCATGTTTCAAAGGATTAAAGTATTTTTCACTTGTCAAAAAGAAATACATATATGTCTCGGCTGGCCCTTCCTATGATATGTTATGTCTGTGCCTGTTGTGTTTTGGGATGGAACAATATTTTCAACCTCAAAAATCATTATTTAAATTGGGAAATGACAGGCCCCTACAGTCCTGCAAATGGCGATGTTATCGTGAAGCAATGTAATTAAATTGTCTCTGTCAGGAAGAGATTTGGCCAATCACTCAGTATTCATCGTATGTGCGAGCAACTTTCATTAGCTATTAGCTTCATCGTCTTTAGGTACTTTATTTTCAGCTAGAGCATCATGCTGATCAGACTGCACCTCTTATTCATTTTAATTAGGAATGCAGCATTCTTCTTTTCTCAATGTAGGCATCTCAAAAGCATTCCTAAAATATCAGATCCTCTGTCAACTGAGTTGAACAACATGATAATAATTATATATTTCTTCTAACACAAGAGCAAAGCTCCAGAAGAGGTAACATACATCTTGGATATTCAGACTCAAGCGTGGAGGCCAACTGAACCCAGGGATGTTTTGTTGCTGATTGTATAGCATAAAAGCTGCTTTTAAAAGAAGCGTTCAGTTACATGGCAGTACTTAACTGCTGCCCTAAGTTCATGTATATTGAGTGCTTTGTTAAGGTGTGTGTTTTTTTTCCCCTCATGCACTGCCATTCATTTTAATACAGAAAATATGCACAGAGCCAGGGCTTAGACCTGCAGAGACATCAGGAAAACAGAAGAATTGTAAACCCAGCCCTCTTAAGCTCTGCTTTGAAAATTTACAGGGAGGAATTCATATTTGCTTTCTTACTCCTCCCTAAATTTTAATGGTTCTACATACGTCTAAGAGAGGCTCTAACCTAGGTTATTAGCTGTCACTGTGTGATTTCCCCCTTTCCTTCTCCTCTCCCCCTTCCATAAATGCATATTTTTTTCCCATTGTAGTGTAAAAATGCCAGACCCAGAGTAGCTACCTCCCATGTGTGGGAAGGCTCTCAGAGTGGATGTAAGCTTCCAAATGCCATGTGGATCTGTCTGGGGAGGACATGCAATGCCCTGATCATCACTGTGAGAAGAGCTTCCGCACCGGACCAAATAGTGTCGATGAGCTGATCATTTTTTCCTCCTGCAGCAGCTGTGATCATTGAATTGCTGCCTCCTGGAAGGGCTGCAAACAAATGTAAAGCTGGATCCTTTTTCTTATCAAAGAATTCCTCATCTCTTTCCAATACCGCAACTGCCAGAGGTGGCAAAAGAATCACATGGACCCTCCCTCTGAGGATTTTATAAGTATGGGAGACAATTCCTGAGTGTCCATTGGAAGTGAGAGCTGGTTTAAATTACCAAGGCAGCAAGCAGAACAAAATATAATTGTGGCAGAAGAACTGGCCGTGTTTCCTACGGTAAAATTTCCAATTGATGGAATGTGAAACTTTTAACTTGAATTAGTGCAAGAGCATTTTGAGGTCAATGGTCCAAAGAAGTAAAGCATTTTTAATTGGGGTAGCAGGAGGAAGAGGGGAGCGCTTCTCACCATGCTAATTGAAAAAGCAAACTCACTGATTTTATACACTGGGTTGGTCAAGAGCTTTCTTTTATGCTTTAGTTTCTTTAAACATGGCACATCTGTGGCTCCAGTGCATTGCACACAGATGGCATCCCATTGTGTTAAAGTGCTTGACAGGAGCATTGCTTACTTGTCAGTCTGGATAACCTCAGATAACACGAAGAAACTGCTTATGTTATGCTTAATGACAGTTTCATTCATAACACTCCTTCATCCTTTCCCTTTATCTGACTTTTGCTAGAGTCCTAAAACTCCTTTCATTTACAGAAAGCCCTGGGCATGGAAAAGCTGCCTCACACAAACAGCACATCACCTTTCCTTCCCTGGTGTGTAGTTACGTGTGAAAGCTCCTGTGACACACCAGGGGCTGCTGCCTGGAAAACGGGAGAAAGAAGCAGGTTGGCAGGAGGGAATGACAGAAGCCTGTGTACATAGAAAGTACATTAAAGTGTGTCCCTGGTGAATATGGCCACTACACGGGGGTGAAGGGGCAGAGAATTAATGACAAACACCTCAGCAGTGTCAGAGAAGCAACAAGTCACCTTCCCACACTGGCCTTGATCTTGCCTGCAAGGGTTATGGCATCATGCATGGTGCCATGCACGAAGCAGCTTTGCTCCAGCCCCTGCAGTGGCTGCGTGTGAGCGTAATTAGGTTAAACACTGGACATCATTTTTGACAGGGCATTGGGGTAAGAGTCAAGTCCCCGTATCTGTTTTCTTACTCGCAAGAGGAAAGGGACCAGATCGGGTGGGAAAGGAGGCTGGGCTTTGGAAATGGTGCCTTGAGTCCTGCCAGGGGATGGAGGAGCTTGCACGTCTTCCAGCTGAACATCAGTTAAATGATAGGGTGACACACACAGCCTAGACCCTTTCATATGACGGGTTGCAGGAGCAAGCTGCAAGTCACTTACCACCACTGGCCAATTTTACACTTGGAGATTAACAACCCCTGGACATTTTGGCCATGTTTTTTCCACATGCTTGCTCATTAACTAGCTCAATTGCCAGGTCTGTCATGGCCTCAGACAAATGGCAATGGAAAAGCAACTCAAACAAAGGGCACATTGATGTCCACGAAATGGGAGAATGCCAGTTTCTTTCTTGCATTTTTCTCTTTTTCCCTTAAGCTTGATTCAGCTGCTGCCACCACCAAGGTTTAGTACAGTGCCATTGTTTTTCAGCTCATCTCCCTGAGCAGCAGCAGGCACAACAGCAACTTGAACATGCAAACTCCTGTCTCCTGCTACTCTTACTTTGACAGCCAAGTAGCAGAGAGCAGTTACCTGCATGTGGGAACTGAAAGGGTGTTGCCATATTTACCCATCCTCTGAGCTGGTAATTCATGGAAACGCGACCTGACTTAAGTTTCTGTGCGAGCTTTGAGTTCCCATCATCAGAGCCGTGTTTCAAGACTGATGTACAAACAATTTAGGCTAGAAGAGCATTCAGGATGGTCTGGTATGTAACTTCTGGATAAGTTTGGCATGGAAAGAGATTGGCAATTTAATCTGTTTTTGTGCTTTCTTTTATTTTGACCTCAGCCTAAAACGTTTTACAGACCATTTCACCTCACAGAATAGCTGGACGTTCCCAGCCTCCTGTGACCCATCCCTTTTCTCCTCACTATACCAATAAATGTCCATCCTCTGATTAAATATTTCACTCCCACCTACGCCACCAGAAGTAGTGGTACTGGTAATAACTGGGGACCTTGAGGTAAAAGATTCGTGGAAGCAAATTGCAATGATATATATCAATGGAATTTTGAACATAAAATGCATTTTACATATAGGAACTGGAAAATACTTTCAAGTGGCTCCTGAAATGAAGATGCCTTTGATGCAAAAAGTGCTTTGACAGAGGAAAGCATAATTATTCTGGATAACCAAGACTTAGCAGTCCTGCCCCAAATACCAGGGCAATGTGGTCTTCACCAGCATTGTGTCTGAGTGTCTGACCAGCTTGAAGACAAAGAACTGACTTTAAGGACAAAGTCAGTTTTCACAAGTCGCAGCGGAAGTGTGGCCAAGACTTCCTCTCCTCTCTAAGCTCTGAGTTTATGAGAAGAAGATACTACTTTAATTTCTACCTGAAACTTCAGAAACAGGCTTATTCTGACGGCACCCAGACCGTGTCCCTCTGATGAAGAGGAGATTGCTGCCTCCCCAGCACAGGGATGTGTGGGGAGAGTGGGAGGGTGGGAGGACTGTTTTGTAGCTGGTCCTTGTGGACTTCCAAGGGTGAATCCATGCTGAGAAGAGTATTAATTCTAAAGAAAAGTAATAGAAAGGTAAATACAAAAATGAGCATAGACTTGCCTCTGAATCCTAATATCTTTATCCTTGGGGATTTTGATTCCATTACAAATATTAGCAAAGATCAAGGGCATTTTATTTTAAGGGCAAGACTAATTGGAAAGAAGTTAATTCTACAAAAGTGGAAGTCTGCTAAATAAATTAAAATTGATGTGAGGTCTGCAGTAGAGGTGCCAGTTCCTTTAGGATTCTTCCCACACGTGAGTCAAACTTCAGTTTTCAAGGGACCCCTTGTATCTTCCAAACCCCAACCCGCTCTTCCCTCTTGTCCTCCTACGTCCTCCCAGTCCTTCCTGTGCACATTTTGCCTTCGATATTCTTGCAGATCTTTCTCTCCCCTTCACAGCATGCTCTTTTGGAGGCACAAAATGCCCTCTGCCACCTATCTAGACCACCAAGAAAAGCAGGGGAGCGTATTCCCCACTGGTTATTTTAGCTGCCCCTGCTCTGAAGTCCACTTTGTCTATTTTTGCTGCCTCTGCCAGTAGGGAAACACACTGAGACAGAAGGCAAATACTGGCTTTTTATTAAGCAATGAGTGTGCATGACAAAACAACCTTCACCTCAGAGTCACAGACTGGCATCCAAGGAGATTTCTTTAAGAAAAGCCTCATCAAAGAACAAAAAAATGAGGAGGCTTGAGTCATTTTTTAGAATTACGATTTTTACTCCTGCTTCTCTTCACCAGTTGTTGAACTGATGCATCTCAAGTGGGCAAAGCGACAAAAAAGATGATTTGGCCATGCAGATGAAGTAGACAACGGGCAAGAGAGAGATGCAAGGAGATGAGATTAGCTTCAAATTTCTTTCTTACCTGCTTCTCTAAAGACAAAGCTCACGTTCTCACAGGGTGTGAGCATGCACTCTTACCTGCATGTGTGCATGTGTGTGTCTTCCTTCCTAACATCCTTTGGGCCAATTTCAGTGAAACTGCAAAGAGAGCATGGTCTGAAGCCATTATCTTCCTACAAGTCTTATCAGAAAATAAGGTATCGCCATCTGCTTGCCTTGCTGTGACTCCGCTTTCTATCGGCCTCTGCTGAATCCTGCTGGCCACTTTGTCTAACTGTACACAGCTGTTTTTACATTCATCATAAACAGCTGGACAGATGAGCGATGTCCTGCCAGCATCTCTGCTGAAGCACAGTCTGCACACAGTATAGCTACCAGCTCTGCCTCTCAGTGCTGAGAGAAAACAGCTGCATGCACTGTAATTAAAATCAATAACATAAAGGCAATTCTATGTTGTTGCCCCCAATAAAAAGCTCCATAATACTAAAACCATTTAGAGGTTATTTTGGGTATACAGCGATTTCACTATTATGTTAACAGTTCCTGTAATTGTGCTAGCAGGAATACAAAACTACAAGATTATCACAGGATGATATCTGCTGTATAAAAATTGAAAGGAATTACATCATGACTAATCACTTGGAAAAGTAGCTGGTTACAGAAATACACAAAATCTAAAGGCACAGCATAAGTAAAATCAAGGACCCACACCACATTTCAACACATTGCCTGGGTAAATGCAGACTTCTTGGTTTATGAAAAAAATCAATGTGAAATAAAGACACTTTCAAGGAAAAACATACAGTAAGTTACAAACTTTATATTCTTGCTATTTCTATTCATTCAGGTATCTTATCGTAAAATGGAACTGAAGAGATGCATTAAACGCACAGAACCATTAACCATTAAATCCTACCACCAGCACAGCTTGTCCACAGCATGGCCGTTCTCCACCATTGGGGTGCTCAGGGCACGACCCTGCCCCTGGTCCCCTCCACCCACTGCAGCTGGATATTACTGACCTGGCTACATAACCCTGTGGGGAGTTAGAGAAAGACCAAAGGACAGAAATAAAGCCGGAATAAGAGAGAACCCAGGCAGAAAGGGAAGGTAGAAATGTGTGGCCAGTGTGGCCAGCAGGAGCAGGGAAGTGACCGTCCCCCTGTACTCAGCACTGGTGAGGCCGCACCTCGAGTACCGTGTTCAGTTTTGGGCCCCTCACTCCAGGAAAGACGTGGAGGCGCTGGAGCGTGTCCAGAGAAGGGCAACGAAGCTGGTGAGGGGCCTGGAGCACAAGTCTGATGAGGAGCGGCTGAGGGAACTGGGGTTGTTTCGCCTGGAGAAAAGGAGGCTGAGGGGAGACCTTCTCGCTCTCTACAACTACCTGAAAGGAGGTTGTAGAGAGGTGGGTGCTGGTCTCCTATCAAGTAACTAGTGACAGGACGAGAGGAGATGGCCTCAAGTTGTGACAGGGGAGGTTTAGATTGGATATTAGGAAAAATGTCTTTACTGAAAGGGTTGTCAGGCATTGGAACAGGCTGCCCAGGGAAGTGGTGGAGTCACCATCCCTGGAGGTATTCAAAAAGCACGTAGACAGGGCACTTCAGGACACGGTTTAGTGGGCATGGTTGGTGGTTGGACTCGATGATCTTAAAGGTCTTTTCCAGCCTAAATGATTCTATAAATAGTTGCTGCTTTGGATGAGCAAACATCTCTGGGAACCAAAATTTTGTTGTGATGACTCTACCTGCTGCTGGGTTATACTTGATGGAACAAGGACTGATTTTCAGAAAAATAAACAGGATGGAAAGTACTCAGCTCTTGCTGGGAATAGAATATATTAATTGCCTGCTGGCATTTGTTAAAACTCTAACAGCTCCACTTAATTCCTTGGGCACACCCCAGGGTTTGAGGTGTTTTAGGCAGCTGAAAAACATGCAATGCTGCAGTTCTGGGTGTATGCACTGGGGAGAGAAATATTAGGAGTGAGCGTGTCCCCAGGGAAGGCCATCCTTCTAGATAGCAGGGGAGGCCACAAAACAGCATGAGTTTGCTGTTACAGGTGTCTCCTAGAGGAAAAAAATTACAGGCAGTGTTTTCTATTTTTAAAATATCTGTTCTACAGTTTTTCATTTCAAGTAACGCATCTCCAGGGAGGATGAGGAGGGAATGGGCTACCAGTTCAAAGGGAGAATTAGCACGCAATCAAATAGTTAAAATTTTGGTCCCACCAAAATAAGTAGGCTAGCCCCCCACTCCCCGTGACCACCCAGACATGAACCAGCCCTGTAGAAAACATTCCCAAAGGAAATGCCAAAGAAAAGGTATCAGTCAGCAAGATTACCCCAGGGAATTTTGCCAGGTCATGTGGAGTAACTTGGTCATATGAAAAATACCTCAGGATACTTCAAATATCTGTAAAGGTGGAGGGTCTTAATTTTACCTTTCAAATGAATGTACTTTCAGCCCTGTGGCAGCCTCTACCACCTATTCACAACTGACTCAGATGGAGGTTGTGCCAGCTCCTGTCACGCTGATTTTTTCAGTGTTAAGAGGTTCTCTAAGACATTACTCTGCCTGATGCAACCAAGTTTATGGCATCTGACAGGACCACAGTCGGCAGTGTTATGTCTGGATAAGGAATCATATTGTAAAAACATATTTTTTTATTACAATTTGGGAGTATGATTCAAACTTGGGAGAAAATTATTAATGAATAATTATTAATTAATCTGCCAAAGGTTATATTCTTCCACTGTGTATCTCAGGAGACCCAAGCCAAAAATCAGAGTGCAATGGTAGTTTCAATAAGGTGTTTATCCCAGTGATACAGGGCATGAAAGCAGGAGCATAGGGAATTAAAAAAGAAGCAAAGTAAGTATTGAGGCTAGCAGGGTTAAAGTGGGATCAAGACTTTGACATGGTAATGTGAAAGACAACTAAGGTAAGAGATTAACTATGGTCTTCAGAGCAAGGCATTCCTGTTTATGGTGCTCTGGCAATACATCTCCAAATAACATTTCTGATGAGAATTGCTTTCATGTTGAAGGAGGTGTTAAAAAGGAGCCATATGTATTTGTACACCTCTGTGCTCACACAGACACATCTCAAGTACATTTTTCTACACAATCTGGACTACTCCACACACAACAAACCTTTATGGAGGTATGAAAAAAAATGTCAACCTGGACCTGTGCTGGGTACTGCAGCTGATTATGATTATAAGGAGGAGAGAAAAACATGAGCTAGAAATTATCAAATCTAAGAGAAGTTGTTATGATGGCATCTTCTGGAATTAAAGACCCAAGTGCTATGGGCACAGTAGCATTGTACATACACTGTAAGATGGTACCATGATAAAATCCCTTGGGGAAATTTAAATAATGAAACAAATTACTCTTCAGTTAAATGATACACTTTTTAACCCACTTCTTATTTTAGAAACATTTAATAATATTAAATTACCTAAATGGCTAGGGAGGGCTATGCTTAGCAATTTACTAATTGCTGGCAGAATCATTCCAAAAATGGAAACCCCAAATGAGCCCAGCCCAGTTCTGGCCCACTCACTAATAGATTGTGAATACTCTGAAAAAGTTCACTTTCAAATATGGGAGAGCTGATTGCATTTGACATTGCTTCTAGTTTGAATACATGATGTGACCTCCAAGCCTCTCTCAAATTAATGTAAAAAATTTCTTGTAAATTTAGTGAGATGAGGAAGCCACACACTTGAGCCTTCTCTGTTGCTGCTTCTTCCCATTTGTTCAGAAGAAACTCCAGCACACTGTTGCAAAACATAAATCAGTTGTGGTGGAGGCTGCTTTTTTCAATCTGCATAGGATGCAAAACAGTGATGGGATTAACAATACATTCAGTCCAGTGAACTGTTTCTTATTCGTCCTTTTTAGGCAGTTCATATGCTTAAATTCAGGTATATGTCTACTCTTAGTTTTTCTGAGATGTGCCTCAAGTCTTCGAATTACTTGTAATGAAAGTATGGTAGCATAGGCAGTGACTCTACTTTACTAGTAAGGCATAAAGTATATAGCTAGTTAGCCATTTAATTCATGTACAGTTCTTTATGGTATAATGCTAATTTTAAAACTTTTTCTGTAAATTTTGTGTAATACATTTATTCTATGTCTGACTTCTTTAAGACGAATACCAAAAAAGAGGATATAATTGGAAAGAGCTTACAGGAATATTCTCACACTTTATACATTGTTTAAAACAAATAACTTCCCTGGGAAGTTCCCTCACAATTTTGTTCTTTTTTTTCTTTTTTTTTTTTTTAAACTGGGTTAGGACAGTTCCTGTAAAGTGCCTCTGAAAATACAAGTATTGCTGAAATGACAGAGCTGGGCCTGCAGGAGGGGAAGAGGGACCCTCTAGTGTGTCTGGGAGGGCTGATAGACTTGTGGCAGTGAATTAAAATCAGGATGCTAAAGCTGTAACTGCCTTCAGCTGTTTGACCCATCTTTCAAACAGATGGATGACCAAGTCAGAATGAACAGATCTACCCACAAATCAATTCCCGACTTGCCAGTTTTCAGCCTGGCACACTAATGTGAACTAACTCAGATTTTGTTTTTTCCTAATAAACCCTGCTGAAACCAGTGTCAGTTCAGGAGCTGATTCATGAATGGACTGGATGGTTTTGC
>VYZV01008308.1:127862-158778 GCA_013401275.1 Pandion haliaetus | reverse complement strand
CGGGTTAAAAATGTCATGGGAGAGACAGGGCAAATACCTGAGGGATGTAACTAATCCACTGCCCAATTTTCATGGGTTTCATCGACTCCTACATCCACTTTTGTAAGCAGTCTGTCTGCCTATGAATCTCAGTCTGAATTTTATTATGCCTTTTATATCATGGTTTCCACAGTACTGCCCTGCAATGGATACCTGAAAAGTGCCATTCAGCAAAGCACTTTGAAGCATACTTAATGGCCTCTAACATGCATTTTAATAATTTGCCATATTCCCACCTCTTTGTCCAAGTTTTATCTAATTCACTTAACACCACAACATTTAACAGCTTTACCAGATGTAAAGACAGACCCCTAGCTGATGCAGAATCTAAAAGTATTTTTAAGAAGCTTTTTGCTGTGCCAATATTTTAAACACACCTTGGCACTGAAAACCAACAAAATAAGAGAGAATTAAGCCTCACTTGCATGGATGCCTGCCTCTGGTTCCTCTTCTCCCACTCGCACACTGACACCGAGTCAAAGCAATCACCTCACATGTAGCTGCTAGCAGCATAAAAAGAAACAGTGGGACATATCTCACCCACTTTGGGGTTCTCTATCATTGCCATATGACAATAACAAGCAACCCTTTTTCTTAAGGTTTGATTGCCTGACTATTGATTTGCATGCAATAGATACAAAATCTGAAGCAGTCACAAAACACTTCAGTTATTTTTATGGAAACAGACAGGTGGATTTAGTTGTTTCTCAAAGCCAGGAAAATATGGAGCACCACTTTTCTGGCTGGCTGGATTAAGCAATGTCCTGATCCACCATTATTATTAGGTGGTAATGTAAAAGGAGCAGCGGCAAACTTTGTGCTAGGATCCTTCACTGCTGTGGGTCATGCACGTTCTACTGCAGCAATTTCTAGCACCATGTTATGAAAGAACAGGTGCCTAAGGCGACAAGCTGTTTTCCCCACAAGGCTGCGACGTCATTTAGCATTAAAGAAATTAAATTTGGAAGGGATGATCGGATTAGTGCCCAGGAAGGGGGAAAAAAACCTCTCTTTAAAATCCAGAGCAGATATTAATAAATTAGGAGGGAGGCAATTTTCAGTGTTTCAGCTAAGACTTGTGAGAAATCCAGTGACATCCACATCTGCACTTCAGCTGGCACGATGGCAGGGCTGAGCCCTCCTGTCAAGACCAGCCAGTGGAGCAAGAAGACCTTGGTGAGGAGCCATTGGCATAACAATAAAAATTAGTAATGTATGCCCTAAAAATAGATGTCAAAGAAATCTGGAAGATACTGAATTGCACAGACCCTGAATCAGAACCTTTTAAATTCATTTCCTTACCCTTCTGACTTCTAGTATTTACCTCCTATTATATCTGTGTTTCTTAAACATACCATTTATAAGGCACATAACCCCATCAAGTGGAAGAACTCTATTGAAGCAAAAGAGAGTGCTTGCAGCTGGCACGTATCTCCATCACTTGATCAGACCAACAGTGTTCAGATCCCTAGAAATTTGCCACTACCAGGGTAGCTCCCGTCCTTCTTTCCCTGCCTCTTGTCTTACAACCAGTACTTGGTATGTAAGTGTTGAAGTGCTGAAAGGTATCTATTAAAGTATTGACAGCCATTATAAGGGTCACACTGCCTCTTCTTATTTTTTTTCTGATTTTCAGCTGTGCCTTGATAAAACTGGTAATGCTTTCTTTATTTGCAAAGAGTTGAAATATCAGGTATATTTGACGAAGGAGCCTGAGTAAACTGCAAAATAGCAATCAAATATCTGGAAGAGACAATGAAAAAATGTTTGCTTTGTCACTGCTTAATGAGAAGAAGGGCCTGGCTCTTTCAAATTTTGTCATAAAGTGTTTTGATGACTTGTTACTAGTTAACTGTGAATCTTTTGATCTCCTGAGTTTGATAGACAATGACCCTGTCATCATACCAAAGCACTTCCTATTACAGTAAATGGAGAAGTATGGCTCTCTAGAGATATCCTTAGGGCAAAACGTGTATGCATACACAAGGAAGATGGAGAAAAAGGGAGAGATCTGTAGCATCTAGCCTATTTAGGGTTTTTCTATACGAGAAATACAATTGTGTCATGGGACCCACTTACAACACGATTTCATTGTAGAGTGCAGCTGGTAACCTTAACCTTTAAGCCTTGCTGTGGAACATAGTTATGGACCCATCAACACTACAAAATAAGACCATATTGTATTTGGGTCAGGGGATAACTATGTTGTAACTTTGTCCCTTGTCACGGCTGTGATTTTACCACAGACAAGGCCTTCTAAAGCCCAGTATTGTATTATATGTCTTGTTCACTGCTAATAATTGCTGCTGCTACTGCTGTTGTAGGGGAACCACCTGCTGTGTCCCTTTCTTTTGTAAAGCAGCTCCTTTAGCAGCAATAGTAATTCTGTGAAACCCTAATACAGACTATTAATGTCATTTTATTGGGTATGGTAACTGACAATTTTTTGCATAGCAAATTTCTAACTTCGTACGGGAAGGTAAAGACCAAATCTGCAAAGGATAGTGGTTGCTATCAGAAACTGTCTAATTCTGGGCTTTTCTGGTGCCGGTAAAAGTCAAGGCTGTTAAAAAGCCTTTCAGCTTTTGCTACTGACATAAACTTGTTAGTGAAGAAGTCTACCATCCAGATTGGTACCTTAACATCATTGCCAGTGTTAGGTGATAAACCCAGCAAAAGACATGAAGTTTTTTCATGTTGCTTGTAAAATCTGTTAGTCTGATATTTGGAGGATGTGGGAGGGAGGGGTTGTGTGTTTGTATTTTGGAGGGGAGCAGGCGGTGAACTCATCTAAATGCCCACCTTCATTTCCAAAGCTTGGGAGGGACATGGGAAAATGCCCTAAAAGCTGCAGTGGGTCCACCTTTTTACTGCATGCCTACAAAGGGGACGTTCAGTGAAGGGCACGGAGAGGATGGCATGCCTTAGCACGAGCCCCTCTCCATGGACAGGTAATGCTTCCTGCTTCTGCTGCTCTGATGATGCAGTGCAGGGCTCCTACGAGGGGCTGATCCATCCTAGCTCCACTGGATACTTTCCAAGTGATGAAGCAGCCTGAGAGGAGCAGGGCAACCTATACAGCAACACACCGCAAGGTCATGGTTGCAGCAGGTCCCTTGTGCCTCCAGATACCACACACCATTTATTTTATAGCCTGTAGGGTGCTCAGAGGATGGCTTATAGCTCTGCTGTGCAGCAGTCCCTTAGAGACCCTACCAGATCTTGAGGCAGCGGTGATAATTTCCCTATTGATAACATCCCCATTGAAGTATCTTCTCAAAGGGCAAGCTGTTAGCTACCTCATCCCCTTGTGCCCCATAGAGAAATACACCAAGGAGGGATGCATTGACTGTGCTCAGGGCAAAGCAGCCTGGACTAGCTGAAGCACATTTGCTTTGACATCTTTGCAGGGGAAATTGAAAGGAGGACGCATCTCCTTTAGAGCACAGCACAACTTTCTGGAACAACCCTTTCCTGAAGAGGGACATCAGCAGGGTGAGAGGACCTCCTTTGCCACAGAAGGCTGGAGAAATGCAGCTGCTGTGATGGGGGGAACTGCAAAGCCTTCAAAATGGTGTAGATGGTGCCTAAGCTCCACGGTGACCGGCATGCTAAATGCAGAGAGGGTTGTAGGCACTTTAAATGAGAGAGCAGGGAGGTAGGGCTCCAACACCACTTGCCTGGAGGTACCTCATGGTCAGAAAAAAGACACTGCTGGAAATAAAGGAAGGGAAGACAGATCAAGTATCACAATGGACTTTGGTACTGCAATAGTTTTATTTGCAGTTATTTCATAGTTTATAGGTTTCCCTATGTCACCTTCCACCATTGTATCTCTGTGCATCTCCAAGGCTGAAAAACAACCTGCAGTGCTCAGTACCTCCTTAGTCTTTTCTTTTTACTGAAGAGCACAAGCAGCCACTTGGAAGTGCACACCGAAACCCATGAAGGTTGCCTGACTGTCGCAGAAGAAAAGGTGTGTGGGGAGCAGGAGAGCAGGGGAAGCATCGCACAGTGTCAGCCCCACACTGAGGTGGAATTACACGCACCGTTTTATTGCTCTGCCTTCCCAAGGGTGGCAGAGGCAGGGCTGGCTGGGAAGCTGTACTGATTTTAGAATCGCTGCCTGTAGCTGCCTTCCCTGCTTTCATCTGTGGGAAGGTGATACAGAGCCTAGGGCTGGAACCACATCCTGCCCATCTCCCCCACTCCTCCAAATTTATGCGCGAAGTCTGGGTTGCTCCTTACAGAGTGGCATTATCCTAGTAAAGCCAGTCACAGCAACGGTAGAGCCTGAGGGGCTACAGAGCTCTGCCTGTAGCTACAGTCACACAGTTTTCAGGGAATTACTGCTGTCAGACCCAGTGCATGCTCCTACTACCGACTGGCTTCTCACAGCTCCTTCTGCTAGAGAGCCAGGGGAGGAGGGAAGGGTTGTTGCAGAATGTGGTTGCATTTGCTAATTCATACCAGTTCTTATTAGTAAAGATAGCTTTCCCGTTTCCTTTCTTCGTCTTCTACACCTTGTCACTGAAGTTTAAAGGTTCTCCCTGCAAAATAGTGAAATTGCATCTCCAATGTTGAAACTTCTTGTAAAAAAAAAAGTTTGTCCTCGTATAACTTATTAATTTATTTTGTTCAGGAAAATAAATTTATCTTTTGCCAAAGGCAGAAAGTAGAGCGAATAGTTCTAAAATATTCAACATGTAGCCAGTGTGGCTTCTCAGCTAGAATTTCTGTTCTTGTGCTATTTTTCTGCCAAAAAGCAATACATAGTTTCCTTTTCTACAGGCTCTCTGCTGACAGAAGTTTTCTCTTCTCAAACACTGCTAAAGAGCAACCTGCAAAGAAGCGTCATGGGAACTGAAATTGGCTCTCTGAACTTCAGCTGTCTTTAGCCAGCATAATGTGTACATTTTGTTTTTACTGAGTACAAAGCAGCTTCTCTGGTGAGAAACTGTCTTCACTCACAGCGGAAAAAAAAAGCAGACACTCACATACATTTTATTCTTTTTTTTTTTTGCTCACGCAGCACAAAAAATTAAATTTGCTATTCTGCAACAAGTGTTGTCAGGCAACTGTAATGAATACCTGCTGGAGATAGCCATTGCTCTCCATGAATGGGCATATGAATTTGCCTGTACAAGAGCTACAGATTTCCACTAGGCATCTCAAACAGCACTGATTTTGAAAGAAAGGAACCAAAACTGGAGGTATTTTTCTGGGCAGAAAGTGCACTGGGCTCTTTCTGTGTTGTTTGCTTTTGGTTCGTTTTTGTTTTTTTTTGTTTTTTGTTTTGTTTTGTTTTGTTTTTTTTTTTCCCTGGGTAGTTATTCCTAACATAAGGCTGATGTTTAACATCCTTCTTCTGTCTCAATACCAGGGTTTCCTTCTGCTTTGATCTGTTGGCTGCTGAAAAACTACAGATGCTGAAGCAGGTAACTGTGTGTCTGTATGGAGAGTGCAGAAGGGAACCCCCAACTCCTAAATGTGCCCCCAGAGAGCATGGGGGAGAAGAGAGGAGGCAGAGGGACAACCCAAGGGTAGAAGGGGCATCATCTGCCTCTCCCTCTGCAGGTCAAGAAAATGCCTCTGCTTGTGCATGTTCTCTCAATCCTGCTCCAGCTGGGGACTTGGTTGAATCAGGAGCCTCCAGGTTTGGTAATGTCACTTATTAAAGCACTCAATCCCCTGAGCCTCTCCTAAAAGCCAGGCTTTGGAAAGCTGCTCCTGTGAGCAGGGGCTGCTGAAATGGGTTTCTAGTCTCAAATCTGCCTTATATCTCCAATAAGCAGCTCTTGGGTCTGTTTTCACTCAGCTCTTGTCCATACTTACACATCAGTCAACAACACATGACATCTCTTTTATCTCGGCAATATCCAAGGAGTATTCACAGAGAAAATCCAATACAGCAAAAAGAAAAGCACTGCTCTAAGTGTCTGAAGATGAACACTGGGAAAGCTCAAACATACTCGACATGCTCTAAATCACCAGCTGTGGGTGATGTTAAAATTTTCCCTGTTCTGATCTTTTGCTTCCCTGATAAAGGCATCCATCGACCGAAAACTCTTTTATTGTGTTAGGGCATGCTGCAGATGTCCTACTACATGGGTGCTCCTGAAGGCATATTGATAAAACCCCTGTACGTCCCGACAGCCTGCAATTTCACCAAAGGCATCACATGGAAGGGGCTCCGCAAAGACAAAATTCAGCCTCCAGCAATTTCAGCAGAGGCAGTTAGAATGCTGAAAACTGCTTCTTATGTGCAGAGTTGTTGAAATCAGGTTAATGCCACAGTATGAGCTACTATTGGGAAAACAAAACACACTGCGCCCATGAAATAGCTTAAAATAAACAAATAGAGCAATAAACAGTATAAATACTTTTTTATCCTCTGGGAAGAAATAAAAAATCGATATCTGATAAAATCTACATTTGGCAACGGTGTGTCCAGGAAGCACTCTGGTCTCTCAGCAGAACGAAAGTGCTTTAAAGATGAATCTCACCCAGACTCTTGTTTCACAGAAAAATAGAGAGACATTGTTAGGCAGCTGTGAAACTTTGTAAATTCATTATTCAGGTTCATCCCTGTAAATAAATACCTGGATCACAATTCTCTACCACTGGGTTATGTTTCATTACTTCTAGGTAAAACTGCCATGATTATTTCTGCCTATGGATGACCGTGGCTGCTACTCGGAAGCTACTGCTTGTCTGACATACAGATAAGCTGTCACCTTTAATAAAAAAAAAAACAAACAAAAAATATATCTCATTGGGGCTTTGTGCACTATACTGTTTCCTCATGCAATGCCATTTTAATTTCCTTCATAAGCCCTGCTTTTCCTCTTCATAGCTTGGGTGTGATTCTCCATCCTTCCCTGCATTGCCTCAAAAACGTGATGGTCAGTCAGGATGATGCAGTTGATAATCGCTAGAAAAAAGCTTCCCTTCTTAAGCCATGCTCTCAGCCTCTCTTTGTGTTGTATGTGTTAAAATGGGATATGTCCTTTGAGGCAAAGGAGACCTTGAATATTTCTGTCTCCTTTGGATACAAAACTTATTGGTGTTTTGCCCGTGTATTAACAATGTTGTAGTGCTCCCACTACATTCGCTTTTTAGCAACTGCAAAGCCCAAAGATCTCACAGTTCTTTTCGTGCACTATGAGCCCTCGCTGACTCTCTCTGAGGAGGTTTGATGATATTGCTCCGTTTTGCATGAGGAAACTGAGGCAGGCATTACTAGGAGCCACACAGCATGATTGCAGAGAGAAGGGACAAAACTAAGGTTCTCTCGGTCTACATGCAGGTCACATCTGCTTTTGAATGAAGACAAGGCAGGAGCTTGTGCTTCAGCTTTATGGCTCAGGTTTTTACCAGTTTTATCTATTTTTGGTGGAGCAAGAAGTCAGGTTCAAATTAATGATGGAAGCAATGGTACACACGGCTGGTATGAAATTGTATCCACCAAAGAGATGTCATTGCTGGAAATCAGGCTCTGACTGTTTCAGCTGAAGAAAGAGCAGGTAAGGACATTACTTTGTCAGACATTACAGATTAAGTAGCATTGCTTCAGCAGTGGAAATATCTTTAACTACTAAAAACTACTTTAAAGCCCAGAGGCACTGCCAAAGAAAAAAAGAATTATTTTTTCAGTGGCCTTCATCCTGTTCCTACTTTCTCCAGTAGTATGCTCCTCTTGCAGTACTATATATTAAGGTGAAGGATCCTTTCCTGATACTCAGCGGAGCTCATTCCCCCCAAACCGTAAAAATAGATTGCTCATATGATTCCATTAACTGCTATATTTCCAAGAGCTATTTTAATTCACCTCTAGCCCTCTATAGCATTTCTTACTCAGGCCCAGAGTCAGGCTTGGTTGGGTTTTTTTGCAAGAATGGGGGACACCTAAGGATGACAAGACAGGACCTGGATGCGTTGGCAGCATTTCCCCACAGAGATCAGTTGTGTTCATTAGCCAAGACAACAAAATAATGAATGGGAAAGAAATTCTGCAGACAAAACTAGGCTTATTGCTGCTGTAAAATCTGTGTCACTGATGCTGCTGGGAGGTGAGGAGGAAGCTGGAGAACAGAGATAGCTGCAATAGCACAAACCCTCCCTGCTACCAGTGCTGTGAGCAGCTTACAAGAGTCTAACAAAAGGTTGAAAAATGCTATTATCTTCTAGTCCTCCAGCGTGCCTCCCCGCTCATCCTGGAAGAGAGTGACCTCCTCGTCCAGAAGCAGCAGAAGAAATACGGGCAACAACTGTTCATACAAGGATTGCCCTGCAACCCTTATCAGGCTGTGATATACAGCTCAGCAGGAATTTATTTCAAACTGGTGGAGATTGGGGGCCCCATAAAGCTGTATAGCCTCAACTCAGTGAAATAAAGTTAGTAAAATACATAAACTCAGATACCGGGTGGTGAAGTATGCCTCCAGTCAGCTGCAATTCACCGGTGGCATCATGATGGATACTCCAGCAGCTTGGTTTGTTTGCTGATGGATCTGACCGGCACATGCCTTCAGCTCCTTTCCTCTTCCTTCTTTTTGCCTCCCCATGGCTGTGCTGTCCGTTTGGATACAGGACTGGGGTTTTCCACCTGCAGAGTCAACGCTGAGTAGTGATGCTTCAGCAAAACCTGCTGCAGACCTCCTGAATGATGACAACTCGTCTCATCCAAGCTCCAGTGCAGCACAAAAGACCATACTTGCAAAATGAAAAAAAAAACAGGAGACAAAGAGAAAAAAAGAGGCAATTAAAAAAAAAAAAAAAAAGGAAAAGAAAAAATAATCTGCACTGATGATGCCTGGTCTGTCTCATAGGAGAAAACACATCAGGCAGAAACACCATTTTTTTTACACTTCATACTACTGTCAGTGTGATGTTGAACAAGTGCCACTAATCAAGAGCTCTGTAATTCATTAGGCACAGTGATGCACTTGAAATGTTATTTCGGTGTCATTGTTCAAAGCCCCTGTAACAGATTTGAAAAAGTAAGCTAAGAAGAATTAGCTGCTGCGTTTTAAAGCCAGGATTGGATTTAATTGGAAATAACAACTTTCTCACTGTTGACGCGATTCGAGATAGGAAAACAAGGACATCTATAGTGCCTTGGCGGACCACCCCACATGTTTCCCTGTCAGCCTCCTAAGAAGCACTGGTCCAGGCCACAGTTGTCACAGGGAAGTGCAAACACTTACGGCCACACGGAATATTCCCCTTGCTGCCTTTATCCTTATTGCTATGAGTCCAAAACTGCCTCATACTACAGAAGCAGTTGGGTCTTTATCCTTTAATTAATAGAGACCCTATCTAATACCACTACAGATATCCTCAATATTTATACCAGCATGCAAATCTGGTTTAATAGCATTAAACTGTAAACCTCTGTGGTATCTGATGGCAATGATTTCCACAGGCAGATTACAAATACCACAAAACAAGACATTGCTCTTTATCATTATATTTTCAACTAACACCCTTGTCACGTGTCGTGAGTATGATTCACCTTCTGCATGCAGCTTGTTTTATGGGCATCTATCATGCAGTCTTTCATTGGACTCCCTTTTAAAAGAGGATTCTTGCTTTTTTAGCTGCCTTTCAGACAGGACACATTTTACATATTTAATTATTTCCATTACCTTCACTGCTTTTCTTTTTACTCTTCCCTTGCAAGATGGTGATAATAGAGCTGAACAGACTATTCTGAGCAAGGGAATGATATGATTTTAACAGTTGGCACAGTATTCTCAGTACAGAGAATCTTTTGCTGTCCTACTTGCATTATTTTCCTGGCTTTTTTTCCCCATGTGAATGCCTGCTTTCAATCAGAACCTAGGTGTGTTACAAATACTTTGAGCCATCCTTGAGTTGTTTCCAGAGCACCTTCGTTTACACATCCCGATACTGAATTCCACCTGGCTTTGACTTCTGCAAACACAATCTTTCTTAGCTGCTTCTGCAGATTCTTGCAATCTTTCTTGTCTTGACTAACCTGAATTCTTTTTTGTTACTTGCTGACCTTGTTAGCCTTCTCTTGATCAGTCGGAAATAGATTACATCAATTATTGTACAGGACTTAAAGCAGTTAACTATTATACTTTGCTAAAATAAAAATCTGTGTATTTGTATTTCTCCTTTCTGCCTTTCAATCCATTGTCTATTTATAGATTATCTATCTCATTGATTTCAGGACTTTGTTTTTTTACATCAAGATATCTTTTTCTCCTTAACAGCCAATAGTGATGGATTTTGTCAAAAAATTATGTTGCATTGACTATTTCTGGTTCATCCATTCTATTGATAAAACTTTAGTATATGTATGGTAGGTTGTAGAATTATGGTATTTTTTCTTATACTTTTATGATCTATCTGCCTTTGATCTTGCATTGGATGGCATGCAGCTATGCTGCTATCTTTCCAACAGAAAGCTATACAGGCAGAAAAGTTTCACTACCTTGAAAAGTATAAAAAGTGCTGAACCTATAAAAAAGAGCTTTGTAACCATATACCTGCATGGTAATAACTTATAAATAAATAAGTAGTTTATAAATAATGGTATGTAAGTAACAAACCTGTGTGTACATCAACTGATTCTACACTGAAATAAGCGACCTGTCTGAATTCCTCTGTCCTTGCAAAGAGCCTAGCTACAGCCATCGGTTATAAGCGCGCATAGGATATCTTAACTATGTTAAAAAAATCATCCAGAAAACATTCTGAGATGGAAGCCTTGCAAGTAGAAAGATGATTCAGAAGTACATGCCAAGAAGCTTGTCAATACCCTGATGGCATCACCCATGATGCTGCTTCAAGAAGTCTACAGATGGATTACACACGGGTTGGAGACCAGTAGTGATGTGACCTCCTTTCTGAGGGTGTGACACTGGTTAATACAGCGCAACACGTTTAAGGGCCTTTGTCTCCCTGCAATGCTTAGCATGATGATGTTGCATTGCCAGGAGTGACTGCTCTCTCCCATCAGCACCCATAAACCACACACAGCATGCACCAGTGTTGTTTCCAACATGACCTCATGGCTGTTTTGCCCACTTCCACATACATTGATTCAGCCAAGACTGGCTCAGATGCCTCTTCCAAACAGAACCAAGTTTGCAATATTTGAAAATTATCAATTTATGTATGTTTAAAGGGATCACTCACCAGCACGTATCAGATGACCTGAAACTTTATCATATAGATTTTAATGACCAGCAAGTCCACCCTTCACATGAACGTCTTCTTACTGTCTCACACTCACAAAACCTAGGATCTTCTCCTCTGGCACAAGTGAAGCACTTAATGAACAGAAATTGATCAGCGGTTTCAGTTTTGTCTTCATTAACTACTGCTTGGTACAGAAATAGGCACAGCTAATATGCCTTACTTTCCATGTGAAGAAGTGGTTAAGTTGATCGCCTAAGGAGCCTGTTTCAAAGGCCATGGATTAATCAAGCTATTTTAGTATCAGAATACCTCTGCTGAGTTTTTTGCTATATCTTCATTACAGGTAAGTAATTCTGTACTTTTATAGCATTACCCAGGTCCTCTCACGAGGTTTTGTGAACACTAATCTTCTAAAGCATATGTAAGTCCCCTTGCCATTATTTCATCTCCTTCAATTTAGCTGCTAGCCACAGAATATTTTCTTAATAAAACTGATCAGCTGATACTGTTGGCCAGTTTACTCAATAAATATTTAAATGCACATTTTAAACGTGATTCTGGCAAGAACTATGATGTAGTTTTATGTTATTCACTAATTTATTACTAAATAAATCTACATGCTATATATCCTCTGTAGACATTGCATGTGTGTGCCTGTTGCTTGCTTGGAGAAATACTGCAACAGTGAAGGCACTGGAAGTTTAGGAGAGTAATTTCCAAGAATACTCCCCACTTAGCTCATTCCTTAAACTATTTCTGAGTATCGGATAAATCAGGGAAATTAGGCAAATCCTTGGTTACTCCAAATATGAAATTCAAGTGTGTGCTACCAACATTTCTGCAGGAAGTTAATGCCATAACTGGCATAAAATGTAATTTCTGGTAAAATTAAAATTATGTATATTATATATTTGGTTAAAATATGCCTTCTGTTCTAAAAGAGATATGGAAATAATTTTTTATCTTGGGCTTTTTATTTGCTGTTGAAAATGAGGTTTGGCTTTAAAGAACTTTCATTTTGATAAGAGTAATGCTAGACATTACTTCCATGCCATTTACCCAGCACTTCTTTTTATTCAATTATTTAGCAACGATAAGTAAAACAGCATTTAGTTTACCAGGCTTTCTACGGTACCATTTGCTGAATCAGAAATTATATATAGTGGCCAAATAAAATTAAAATTGTGTGTACCAGAACTAATTAATTGTACTTACTGCAGACAGTAAATAATCTTGCACAACATGATTATATTATAACTGTAAAAATAGATGCATTTAAAGAGCAAATATACAGGGGGTATATTTAATAAGTCAGGCACACAGGGCTCACAAACTTGCTATTTGAAGTGGACAAAGTGCAGAAGTGGTTTTGACTGCAAAGAAAGTATCTCTCTCCCTCCCTCCATCTATCCAAGGTATGTTAAGGCATTATCATTTTGGTATCTACATCCCGATTAGTGACAAGAGCTACAGAATGAGCTCCCATTTCCATTACAGCTTACTGTTAATGGCAAGAATGAGTTTATTTAGCAACAATAAGCATAATGTTGGAAGTGTGCACTCCATAAAGTTCTTGCTTGTACCAATGCCTGCACGCAAGCGTCACATTTTTACACCCATAGTTGGGGCATTCATGAAAATTTCTCTGCATGCAGATGCAGTGCTCAATCCCTGCCTTATAGTTTTGGGTAATCACCAACCTCAAGTGGCAGCCGTGTGGCTAACTGTATTGCTTCATGAAGAGGCTTCATCAGGCATCTGAAACATATTTGACATTAGGCCTATTGAGAAATCGTCTTTGTTAGCAGGGTGGGTTTAACTGTGGCTTTCTCACAGGTTTTTGTGTTTAATTAGCTGGCAGAACAGAGGAAGGAGTCCGAGCTGAGAGCAGAGAAGGGCTTGCAAAAGAAAATCATGTGGAAACATGGTGCAACTGAAGGTGTCAAACACTATTAATAAAAATAAAAAAAAAAAAAGAAAAAAAAGGATGAGCAACAAAATAACTAACCTTTCCCTGCATGAGGAGACCTAGTTGCCTTTTCACCTGACTTTTTATGCAGCACAAATTATTTGAGAAATTAGCAAACAACGAAATACGTAGCAGACAATTTACATCAGTATGCTCAGCTTCAAGGAAGTGTCTTTACTCGAGCTACAGTTACAGATTCATCAGCAAAAGAAAGTGCATCTTGTAAAATGTCAGCTGTTCCTCCTCCTGCAGCTCCCTGATTACAGGTTCAAATGGTATGAGTCAGGCTGGAAAATAACACCACTGAAGCTGGGTGAAATACTCATAGCACAACGTCTCTACTTCTGAGCAAAACGCATTCACATAATTGAAACAATTGTACTAAATGATGACTTCATCATCGTTTTATATACACATGTAAATATAGGATTGTGTCAAAACAGAAAATGAAGTGAATTTTTTTTATTGTTTCTCATTTTTATTTTGAAGTGCATTAGTTTTAATTTGCATAGCAGTGATTTTTATTTTCCTGAGGGTAGAGAGCACTGACAGAAGCCATTTGGCCTCATTTTCATACAAGGAATAGCCATATTAGACTGCCATATTACTCCTTGCTGGCTCTATTACTTCTTTCCCAGTTGGAATAAAGTCCAAAAACAGCAGGGAGGAACAACCCATACAGTCAAACATAGTAGAGGAATTGAGTTCTCATTTGTCTTTGAAGTAGAGCTGTGAGAATAATTATTTTCCAGCCCAAAGCAACACTTTTTCTTTAACCAACTTTAGAACCTGGGTTTGGTTGAGCCAAAGTGACATTTCAGGATTTTCTAAACTACGAGAAAAGATGTAGTGGCATCAGGCTGTCGAAAATCTCCTTTTCAAACTCTTAAAATATTTTTGTCAGTTTTCAAAAATAATGCTTTATCATGGGGGAATAAAATAATTAAGATTTCAGAAGGATTTGGGGAAGGTGAAACAACTAAAACAAATATTTAAGTTTTTGTCCTTTCCAATCTCAACCATTCTGTGATTTGGTGATTTTACAATCATCTCTGTGCTTCCAAACCCATATTTTTTTTCACAACAGCTTACTTGCCCTCAAAAAAGTCAACATGTAAAACCCTTTCATGAAGTTCATCCTCAATTTTAGAAGGGCATCACCCTCAGCCTAGAAATTTCTGCTGAAGTACTTAGGCTTCGTTGGGAAGGCATGGGGCCAGCTCTTCTCCTATGCAGTGAGACATTTGTGTTAAAAGAGCTTCTGAGAGAAGATATGCCAAGGGTTTTATTGATTTTTAGATGGACAACTGATTCTGTACCCTGATGCAGACTGATTAATAACCCTCCATCGACTTTCCAGTTTTCTTTACAGTCAATACATTCTTTAGCCAAAACTCGCCACATCAACCTTGGTTGTGTGCTATTGATACTATTTCACAGCAGGAACAAAAAAATTTGATTTTGCTAAACTTGGGCTTCACAAACATTTATGTTTTATTTCTCTTTAGTCACAAGTATTGATTTCAGTAAGCACCAGTGCTGTAGGGGAAATAAGAGGTATTGTTGGGAGCTTACCTACTGCCCATGCTGCAACAGAAACAATTGTCCAATGTAGTCCAATAGAAAACCATACTGGGCATTATTTTTGTTGTATTTTTCACTCATCCAGCCAAATTGCACCCTGAGCACCCCAGGAGCTGGTGCACGTCCAGCTCCAAACTCTCCACAGCCTGTACTTTAATTTTTGGCAGCCGTCGGTTGAATGGGTCCATTTTATCCAGCAATTACCATGAACCAAACAGGTCACACTTCTTTGCTCCTGGGTGTGAAGGTGCAATCCCTGATGCAGATCACTAAACAGCAAGATTTTGGCAGCTATACTCATACCACAAAACATTTCCATCTTCACAGCTATCTCCTGTGGAAGATGTGCCTGCTGTATCGAGCACAAGCTATGGGATTTTGGTCTTTTATGATCACACTGTGTATGTGATTCAGTTGCTTTCATTCCTTAATTGACCTGCTTACTCATCACTTATGTAAATAAATTGTTTTAATCTGCTCCACATCTTTTCTGTGTATCATTGTTTCTCTTGTGATTTATTGTGATATATTCAGGCAAAAGTCTGAATGTCCAAACTACTGAGTGATCAAACACAAGAAATTTCAAAGAAAAAAAAATAGTTTAAAGGCTTTGAAAAGGAAAGGTATTTTTAAAGAAAAAGAAAAATTCCCCTACTCTCCAATGTATTTTCTTTGGCCAGAATTTATTCTGGAAATAATTCTGAGGCTGTAGTATTTTTTGCAAGAACCTACTGCAGTGCTTTTGGATTCTGACCATGTTTGATATATTGCAAGAATAGTTTTTCTTTCTGATTATTATCCATCCTCTCCTCTCATTTCTTAAACATTGGACAAAATTAAGAAAGAGAAAACAAACCATAGACGACTGATATTAGCCATGTCCCTTAACACACTGTTGGAAGGTTTTCTGCAAATGGAAAAAATGAGAGAGTGAACAGATGGAACTTCACTAAAAAAGATGAGAAGAACAGGAAAAATAAAATAAATCTTTTTAAAATTGAGAGTTTGAAATTGCTATATTTTAGATTTGTTTTAAACCAATTCCTTGTTTAGAGTTCATCCATCCTAAATATGACATTCCATTTTTTGTTATCTGAGAGTTTCTCCAAGCTTTCAAATCTCAGTTTGAGTTCACTGTGGTACAGCACTGCATTACTTCTGCTAATCAAATATGTCAATATACTTCAACATTTTTTAAAAGAAAACATATTAGCCTTGTTGGCCCTAAGTGTGTTCATGCCTGCAAGCCTGTGTTTTCAAAGCTGATATTTAGGAGGCTTGCCATGATCCTCATCCTGTTGCTAGGACTCTGAGTAGTTCCCTGCATCCTCAGGGTGCCTGCAGAAGTCACTTAGGACAGGATGCAAAGACAGGAGGTCTCCTCAGTCCCTGGATTCTCCCCCAAAAGTAATAAAATGTGGCATTTTACACTCATTGTCCTCCTATTTCTCTCCTGTCTTTGCACTATGTATTGCCTATGCAAGACACATAAATTGCACATTACACGGCTTTCATTATTTCTTCCCCCCCCCCCTCTTTTCTTTCTTATTCTGAAGTGTAACCTCAGACAGTATGAACTGTCTCATGAAGGATTTCTTAATATTGGCCTGACTGGGAAGGGACATTTTCTGTAAGAAGTCAGAAAGCGTCTGGTATGAAATTACACTGAAGAATTAGCACACTGAGACAACTGTTTGCAATAGTAAAGTATTGCTGTGATGAAGCTGCCCCCAGCTGGAGCCACTTTTAACACTGGTGCTAAGAAAATTATAAAGGCAAGATTGACAGGAGCAATAGGAAAGGATAGGTGTGAAAGAAAATAAATAGACAGAGTTAAAAAACCCACACTAATTAGCTCAGAAATGAAGTACCTTTAGAACCACTTTTCACAGTCTCAGAGAAGAAATAAGGGTTTGAATTTAGCAAAGAATAAATACATGCACCAAAAAAAAAAGTCAGATCAGCTGATTACCTAAGTAAATGTCATCAGGGCTCTACTGTATTTTGAAATACTTGAATTAAGTTAATACACACTTGCATGACATACCCCCTATTTGCCCATAAAACAGTGGCAGATAAGGCTTCAGGTTTGCAGGGAACGCAGCGCTCTGTTATTTTGCAGTCATCCTTTAAACAGTATGTGTGTTAGTAACCACTGTAAATAGAAAATCGTAACAGTTAGAGCAACTGCTTTTGAATAGTAGCCATGCTATACTGCCTCAAAATATTATATACCTGACATCTCTGCCCTGTTGCTGAGAATCAAACATAAGGTCTCATGCAAACTTTATTTGAAAGACTTTGGGTAAGGGATAAGGCGTAGTCTTTACGTACCACTCTTACGAACGTTTCTCACAGAGCAAGATGTGGGAAAAAAACCCACAGTAAGAGTTGCTCTTTTTTTCTTCCCCTAAAAGAGAAAGTATAATGTCCATCATTTTTGTTGTTAGCAGTTATAATTGGCTGGCTACAAGCTGAACAGGACACGAAACTGGTGGTTATGCTGTTTGCTTTCTGTCGAAAAATAGGCTTCTTGGAAGTGATCTTCCCTGTTACCCCAGAAATTAACCAGGTATTAATCAACCTAGGGAGGAACCAAGCTAACTCTGGTAAGCTTTTTTGTCTCCCAGATGCCCTTCACGACACAACACTCAGCTAACTCTTTTATCACAACAGAGTAAGAACAGTTTTGGTGTTGCGTGTACATCCTATTGTTCCCTTTTCACTCATCATTAAATGATACGCTTTTCCTTTTGGCACGCATCTATGATTTTAAACCTAATCATTTTAAATTACCAATGCATTATGATAGTTTTAATTTTCAGGTGATATTTTAATAATAGACAGCAGACCCTTTTTGTTACAAGGAAGTAGATGGAAATAGTCCCCAAAACATAAACAGTACCCTGTGAAGCATGTTCTGTAAATGTACTTAGAGTCGGACAAGCTAAGGAAGGGAAAAAAATAGATTAAAAGATGTTTTCTTCTACCACTTAAACATGATATAGAAAGAAGCACAGTCAAAAAATGCAGCAACCTTACAACTGGGTGTGCATGTGGCTTATTGAGAACTAGAAAGGTGCAGTAAGTTCCCAGGTACAACATCAGCAGCGGGACTCCTTTCAAAACAATCATTTTAGCATGCTTGCCTCTCCAATTTACCAGATCAGACCTCAGTAATGTTTGCTTCAAGCAGGAGGTCTTGTTCCACCCTCTAAACTGGTGTCACCACCAGTCGGTGCATGGAAATAGTAAATAATAAAGTACCATCCCTCCTTCCACTGCTCGTGTGCCATAGAGAAGGCTGGTGTCTTTCTTACTGAAAAAGCAAATTTTTACTTCCAGGTGGTCAGGACTGAGTTTGCTGAGAAACAAGGTTTGTGCAGCAAGGGCTGAGAGTAGCTGTGGGAATATTTTTGTTTTTTCTCTTGATAGAAGGAAGTCATGCTTTTCTATATATCAGTGGGCTATTTTATGAAATACATGTACTAATATCTGAAACTTTGAGCAGGTCTTTCTTCAATGTCTTGTACTTATGCAAAAAAATGACATCAAAATTGGTGATAAAATGAGCCCCTCACCCCACCAAGCAAAGCATTCTCAGCTTTTACAGTTGACCCTTAACAGCGCATCATTGCCACACAACTTAATGCAACTTCCTGGAGGTATTATGCTATTTCTGCTCTTCTGTCCAGTCTCGTCCTGCTTTAATAAGCCTAGCCAACAGTTCTTAACTTTTGTTAAGATTTTTTTAGATAAGATTGTTTTAAGATATCAACTTTGGCTTCACAGACCTGAGTTGACTAAGGGTCAACTGTGTGCAAGAGGGTTGAAGTCCGTAACTAACTATGGATTTCAACAGGAATAAAAGATGCCATCACCTGGGAAAACCATACCCTGCAAATTCAGTTCTTCATCAGTTTAGCGCAATTTCCAACCAAAACACACCCCACCCTCCAAGTACTATCTCTGTAAACCCATATGTTAAAATCACTATTGTGCCTCTGAGTTGTTGTGTGTGTTTAGTATATTAGATCTCTCTGACAGAGTATCACACCTGTAATTTTACAGGCATTCAGTAAGGGATTAGAGTTCATTTAAAAACTATTCCTTGACTAATTTTTCATGGGTTACTGACATTGGAGACACTGAAGATTTTACTGTAACTTCTAGGTATAATGGTGATGGTATAAGTGTGGAAACAGAGATGTAGACAACCATACATACAAGCAAGATAAACACGTATATGAATAGTACTTAGAAGCTATATAGAACACGTTTGGAGATTTTTGTTTCTTCACTCTCTTGCATTCAAATAGTCAGCCAGCAATAGTTTTATGGAATTTCTACAAAGTGAAGATATCATAACTTAATGATATTAAATGACTCCTCCCAAGACATTGAACAAGTCTACACTTTCCTTACATTATCATACATTAGTAACAATCCTAAGTAATTTTAATGTATGAAAATTGAGTTCCATGACTGGAACAACCATCTATTCAGCAAACAAGAGTAGCTGATAAATGCTTCATTGTCACCAATATTCATGGAAAGGGTACTCAAAGAAATTTAGAGAGGAAATAAAAAAATAAGAAATGTCAAAAACATTAATGCAATGCTAGAGATGAAAACTGAACAGGCACTTTTGAATGTGTGTTTATAGAAGTGTAATAAACTTCATATAATTTCCTTAATAGAGAAAATTAAATGCACAAACTATGCTAATAGCATGGTATAGTTCAGAATTTAAACACAGGATTTGGAAATCAAAGTTACGCTTTCTGCTGCAACTGAATATGGGCTCTTCAGACTGCACTGATTGAAAGTCTAGGCAAAAGAGTTGTTACACCTGAAAAGGCATATATTCATTACATAGGCTTCGTTCTTTTAATGTATCCAAGTTAAAGTTGATGTTGGTAACAACATTTTATGTCTGTTACTTTAGCTTAAGTTTAACATTCAGTTATATAGGGAACACTAAAGAAGCTTGCCTTCTGAACCTGGATGAGATAAGTTGAATTTTTTTGTGCTTTGGGTTATACTAACTGAATTCCAGAGCATCGTGTAGGAACGTAGGCTCGGCAATACAAAGTCTTGAGAGGACTATGGTGCCTGGAAAAATGTCTGATAAACCAGATAAATTGACCCAAAGCTATAGGAGGGTAAAGTATGAATCTCTAATGTTTGTTAGATCAAACACCTAAGCTGATTTCAAAGAAAAACACCTTCTGTCTCCTGGTATAGCAACTGCTGGTGTGCTGTGGGTGGGTGTCTCCTCTGTGGAGAGGCTGGCATCCAAAACACTGATGGGGGGCTGGCAGAGTGCTGGAGGAGTGTTTTAGGAAGGTGAGATGAGTGTCCTTCTCCCTGGAAAGTGGAAAGGGGAAGGGAAGGGAAGTAGAGGAGCTCAACCACCTGCATTTGGGTAACCAGCGCTGTGAGATGTTTAGTCCTCTCCAAGAGAACATCATGAGGTCGCTACCCTGAATGGCTCTCTGGAGAGACCTATTTTCCTCTGTGGAGTATACAGAGAGCTTAAAAAAAATCTTCAACCCATAAAAGCACATAGTGAGAATTCCCCTAAAAGTTCATGCCTTCACCAGATCACCTCTGATGAAAGCTGTTCGATTAAACTTCAATCAATAAACAATGCATATGCATTTGTGTGCATATGTAGGTCTGCATGTTTGTCCTTCTGTAGACATGCCTAAAAATGGGAATGATCATGTAGAGCAATTCTTACTTGCTAGAAAATGTGTAATAAAGTAAAGGGAGACAGGTTTAAAAATGCACATGAATTCCATGAATGCCATTTAAACAATTTAGTGACTATATTTAAGATCTATAAACATACTTATTTTGACAGCGTGCATTTTACAGTAACTTCAAATACATATTTAAACAACTTAAATACCTGAACTCATGAGCATTTTCTCTCATTTCATGTTGGCTGAAGCAGCATCATGACCTAATTGATAAATTCTGCTATTAAATAAAAACTGGTGTTATAGTAACGTCATAGGGCATGACAGTTCATGGGTTTGTATAATTAGACAACAGACTCCAGCCCACTCTAGTCCCAGGTGACCTGAGAGCACTAAAACTTAAACAGTACTGAAATACTAAAGTGAATGCTTGACATCAAAATACTGCTTCCATTATATTATTGCTACCTTAAAGGTATGACAAATTATTTAAAATGTAAGGTTAAAAAGACAACAAATAATTCAGATCGGAAACTTTCAAGTGCAACCTCTTCCTGAGAGCTAGACTATTTTAAATTCATCGTTTTTGAAGGACACTGTTAAAATGCAACACAAGAGCAAAAATTAACAGATAACTAAAGATATCTCCCATGCTAAAAATTATAATCAGTGCCAACAATTGGTAGAAGATAGATGGAGATACAATAGTTTGATGTAGATTACCATTGAGTAATTTGCAATCATATTTCTGTGCCTATATAATGTTTTCTCAAACAGAGTCTGAAGAATTACTACAGCTCTATACCTAGCATAGAATGTAAGACAGGAAAAATCTTGTAACATCCTGAGCCATCAGATTGTATCTTCACAGAGCTCTTTAAGGAAGACAGACTTTGCAAAGCAGTTGCTGATGGTTGAATTACCACATTCCCCTACAAGCAAAAGAACGATGTTAGATGTTCTTCCTGGAAGCACAGATCTGCCTAGAAATGGGTAATCATTAGTATAAAACTAGCATGTAACATTTGCACTTGAAAAGTCAAATCAATTGAAAATACAATTAGCCATAGATTTCAGCCAGTTAATTATTCATCCTGAGCAGCACATAAAAATTTAAAGTTCTGTAACGGGCAAGCTGTATTTATAAAACCTGTTCAAGATATTATACTCTCAAGCTTAGCTGTAATTTTCACAATGTGACTTGAAACTCTCTGGTTTAAAATCTCATCTCTCTGTTATATACAGGTTTTACCATTAACAAATTTGCCATTAACAAATGGCATAAAAAAAATCCCAACAAACTACAAAACATATAGCTGCAAAACTTAGTACTTTGGTTTCAATTTAAAAAGCAATTAACCTTTGTAATTTTTAGACACAGGAATGTACAGTTAGCTTAATAGGGGAGGACTGTACTAAGTATTTATTAATGTTTTAGATTAATGCACGTTACAGTATGAAATCACAGGATCATCCTGATGGACTTGACATGGAGAAGGCAAACAAATGGAAAATATTAAATCACAGCATGGCAGCTATTAGGATAAGGATAGTGTAAATCAATCAAAAATGGATATGGACATAAACATATGATTATAATATAATTAATTAATTTCTTTATATCTTTTTCAAAAGCATAATTCTTCCATTATTCTGTGTTATTTTATCTTTTTTTCCCCAGGAATTTCTTCAAATGCTTTCACAGCACTAGTGAAATATACCAATTTTTCAGCAATAAAAGCTGTTTTATTTCCCATATTCATAGTATGAACACATTATTTTTAATCCTCTAATGTTATTTTACAACTATCAAAACAATTTTTACCTCTGAATGACGGGTTCATAAATTCTGCAATAATTTCAGCTATTCCAGAAACATACATTTGGATACCGAAAAAGGATTTTCATACAGAATAGTGCAAGTCCCTCAAAGAAGACCATTAATAATAAACAGAAAAACTGCATTTCTTTGATTGCGATGAATAATAACATTAGCATTTAGATCATTATGATCTGGATGATGATTTGATTCTTCAGCCAAAATTAATTCGAAAGCAAAATTTTTACACAGCTTATTGAATTTAGGAATCACCTATTATATGGAACAATGATGCTGTTTAAAACCAGATTGTTTTCATCATTATTCTATTTTTATTCCTTTAAGCAATGTCTTTGATTCAGGGACCTTCTGCCTACGACAAGGAACACCTATAGAACCCTGGTAGGAAAAATGGGAATGAAATCCCAAGCAAAATGTTTAAAGAAAATAAATTCTTCAGAGGCTGGCCCAAGATTCTCTGTTATCAGAAAAAAGACGTCAGATGCATGTAGGATTAAATGTGTGCTTATTCATGTTTCACCATTTCCTTCCATGGTGTGAAACGCACTGTGCTTTAAATGTAAATAAATCACTGACAGTTAATTAACACACAGTCCTATTAAAGCAGGCAGATTCAAGAGATGACTGTCACGAAGGGAATTTTTATAGTGGGTTTCATAAGCGGGTGACATGAGAGGCAAGTAACAAAAGTAGCCTAAAATGAAATATTATTTTAAAAAAACAGTGAGTTTTTTCATTGCTCTCCAGAACCCATCTTTACTAAATAGTTTCATTTGCTCCATTCACATGGTTTGTTCAAAACCAGCCTTGTAATAATTAAGTGCATCCTGAAGTCAGTGGCAGTTGCGATAATTGCTCAGAACAGTAAAAAGAAATCAAAATGAAAAAACCCAAGAGTCTTAACTTTAACGTTGTTTGTGGGTTTTCTTGCAACAGTCTGAAAGATGAATCACTAGTACTACAGGGACAGCTACTGTCTACCTGTGATTGACAAAGCTGGTACAATTGTATGACTTTCTTGTATAACGGTTTAAACAAAAGTAAATAGTTTTTTTTTAAAAAAAAACCCAAAACCCACACAGCAAAAGGACGGGAAAGCTTAGCTGTGTTCTGTGCCCACTGATGAAAGCACTGTTCTCTGATCCATGCTGCTATTGTTGGTTTTAGTTTAGCTCCCTCTCAATCAATATCTAACAGGGCATGATTTAATAAGGTTTTATAATCTCCAAAAATGGGGGGAGGGCAGTTGTGGTATTGTCATTCATCAAAGGGGGCCTTTCAGGTTTCTTTGCTTTCACCTGCTGGGACCCATTTGGTCTCTTTCAAAGAGAATGCAATGACAAAATGAATGAGAAATGCTAGAATAAGAGTCCCCTATGCTACCCAATAGTATGATCAATGAGTACTTGTAATCCCTATTGTACTTCACAGGGGTAGTTGTAAGACAATTAAATCTTGCTTCTCAGGCGCATGATTTTGCTAGTTAACCTGAAACAGCCAACACTATTGTAGAGCATGAATGCATCTGAAGCAATGATGTGATGGGATACTGCTTAGCTAGAAAAGCCTGGTGGTTTGGTTGGTTTTGGTTTTGTTTTGGTTTTTTGGTAGCCTGGAACTACAGCACATCTGAGATACCATTACAGAAAAATACTGGAAAAAACCAGAAGAGATTTTAAGTTTAATTCTCAAAGGTGTGAAGGCATGAATAATCCATAAATATGCTCTTTTAAATGCAACAGTTTTTATCTTAAATGTATGACGAGTCTTACAGTTTTATCACAGTCTAAATTCTAAATGGTGGCTTAATAAATAGCAAACATTTACATAGTTAACATTATTTGATGTGACAACCAATTTAGCTTTAATTTCATTTGCATCAGCTAAATTCAATTCTAGCCTTTTTCCTCCTTACTGAATTGCTTGCATGTCAAAAGAGAGCTTGTAGTCTTTTGAAGAGACATGCATTCATTCTGTACTCTGCATTATTTGTCCACCTTCTACTGCATGGATGTTACTCTCTGAAAAGCACTTATCTCCTGCATCATGTCAGTTTATGTATTTTTCTCCTAAAAATTGCATTTTTACCATTAGACTCGGTCTTCCATCATTCATGTATTTCAGCAGAATTGTACACATCTTGTGCTATAATTAGGGTACTCCACCAAACAGAAATGGTCAAATAAGAATTGTTATGCCTAAGACAGCACAGGCAGAAGGTACCAGTCAGCAGATATACTTGCACCCCTACTTTTACATATTATATAATAGATGAAGGGAAATAAATGTTATTTGCCATTTATATTATGAAATATTGTTAATGTAATCATGTATACTTTTATTGTTTTAAACAGAAATTGTACCAATAGTTGAGATTAAACTGTCAGTTTTCATTTTTTTACTGCAGATTTTAAAGAAAAGAAAAAGACAAAACAGAGTGACATGGTTTTTCACAATCCTGTTGGCAAACAGCTCCATTCTCTCCTTGTTTTGGATGTAAGAGTGTCTCTTAGGCAAATGGTCTATGACACAGCCATGGGAGATGATACTTCGCATTGGATAAGGGACAGTGCTCTTTCAGATGGCAATGCACTCTATGGAAATGATCAGATCTTCAAATATGTAAAAAAAATACTAACTTTTCTACTAACTTCTATAAATTTATTTTTTTTTAGGAGGTGCTATCTGAAAGGACTTACAGAAATACAGTGAGACTCTTAAAGCCCTGTCCATGAATGCCAGTGGAAAGTCTCTAATCCTTGCCAGCTTTCCGGGTTCTACATGACTATTTTGCAATAAATCCCATGAATGTTGTTTTGTACCTTGAATCATAAATACTTCCAATCTTGTCTTAAAACTAAAGCTCCATTTTCAGAGGAAGGAGACATAATGCATTCTAAAAATGTCACACGAAGTAGGTGTTCTTTATAAATACTATCCTGAAAAGCAGAGCTGGGACAAGACAGAACAAAAATATATTCAGCTGTGCCTCAGCTGAAAGGGGAGAGTCTAATTTGGGGCAGAGAGCATCAGACTTTCTGATTGGTCTAGACTAGATATTATGCTAAGATTATTCAGCATTGAGTAGGAAAAAGTGTTGGACGTGGGACACGGTGGGAAAGGCCACAAAAGAAGAGGGATGCTGTTTAGTAATTGTTCAGAGAAGAAGGCAGAGGGAAACCACGATGGGGGTTCCCAGTGAGAAAGACCCTTGCCCGTACGCACACAGCAATGCTGCTTACTACAGTTTCTGCACGTGGGTGTTATGAACCAAACTACCCAGCTGAAATGCAAGCATGTGTTTAAGCCAAGCTGTCTTACGACACCGCACATTCATTTGGCACCTACGTGTGGCCTGATGGATTTGTATCTTCTCCGCTCTCCTTTTCATAAGTGTCCTGAGTGAAATCCCGTCCTTTTGCACTGAAAATCCTATTTGCTATCAGTGCTGGCGGAAGCATGATTTGGTCTCCTGAATCAACCAACCACTCCCTGGCTCATCATGCAGGTAGACAACCAGCAGTAACAGCACCAGTAACTGAGGTTTAACACAAAAACAGTGCCTCTTGTTGGCAGTCATGGTCTTCTGTGTAGGAGAAACTCCTTCTACTTTTTCATACAATAGGGATCACTATAGTATTAACATTTTTTGCCCGTTTATTACTGTACTTGTGTGTTTCCCATTCTAATATAAGGAGTCTGAGAGATACCATGCAGAAGTCAGATGTCATTTCCAGGCATTATAACTGGTATCAAATGCCAGGGCTCCAATTTTTAAGTCTCCTCTCTATGAAGAAGACTCTCCGATGATACTTCTAAGAGTAACTGGTCCTACGTGGCCGCAGTGCTGAGCCAGACTCACAAAACCCTCGCTTTCCTCGCTCAGCACCGGCCATGGTGACAGCGGGTGTTGCAGGAGTACGCTGGGCGGGGAGGGCAGCCAGCCCTGCTGTCCATGGCTTTCGCCAGCAGCAACAGGAGAAATAATTCCTCTAGTCTGTTCCTTTCTGCCGCATTTTTTTGTGTCATGTTTTGTCTGCCTCTCCAGCTCCGCTCGGACCCGCTTGGTAAGTAAAGGCTACACCAGAAAAGACGGGCTGTGTGTAGCTTTATGATGCTGCTGACCTCAGCTGGCTAACCAGCAGTGACAACATTGCTGAAGGCATCTCCTTCACCCTGATTGCCTGGCAGAAGAGATCCATCACAGGAAAAGCAACAAGAGTTGTCCCGCTCTTCTCTCTTTCAAAAAACAAAAGCTTAGGAAAGTCACTTAGTAGCAGCTAGCTGTAGTAAGTTTTTTTTTGCCTGATGGCCAGGCTGAGCTTTGCTGGAGACCAATAGCCTTAGGCAGCTTGCAAGGTGGATGGGACTTCATAAAAAACCATGTGGAAAGCTGCCAGGAGAACACTCTTCAGGTAGCTGCGTGTTGGTTTTCAGGGCAGCATTAGTGTGTCTGTTGAGTTCTGTTGCTGTGATGGCGTGAGATGAAGGAAGCGCAACTGTCCTTGCGCACAGAAAAAAGTTCAAAAGCATTAATTGTGTCCCCTAATTTTCTTTTCTTCTTTATTTTGTGTGTTAAGAATATGAGATACTGTATTTAAAAGAGCTGCGATGCTACCGTGAAATTAGTTTTTTCTTTAGCAGGACACATTCAACTCTGTTTTAATACCTGGGTTTCAACAGAGCTGCCTTCGGTTGTACTTGACCCATGGTGGCTGGCTGGTTGTTGGCTGAATACTCTTTGTTTACTGGACTTTTATGTTATTTTGGTTTTAATAGCCTTTGAGATGTTTAAAAGAAATTGAAACAGTCTGTAACACTGTTCCTGTATTTCAAAACCATAAAAAACGTAGGAGTTTTTTCTTTCCTAATAAAAAGGCAGCATCTTATTCTGATTTTTTTTTTTTTTTCCTTGGGGAGGGGCAGAGGGAGGTACTTACTTTTCTGTGGAGCTACATCGTCAAGAAGAGAAGTTCAGGGATTTATACAACTCTATGCAGTGATACACAGCGCAGCAGCATTTGATATATGCACTTGGTAGTTACACAGTTAATTTTCAGCAGTAATTCAGCAAGATAAGCTAGCCAAGATCAAATCACAAGGCCATACAAAAAACCAAAAGAAAAACACCAGTCCTTATTTATGTCAGTGTGTCTGCTGTGCAAACGCAGGAGGGAAGGTTCGTAGCCAGAAGAGAGATATTTCAAATAAATGAGTCTCTTTTCTATAAAAAGTATAATACAAAGCAAAACATCAACTAATGCAGTCAAAAGCCCTTGCAGATGTTGTGCTCTTTGTGCACAGGTGCAACAGAAGGATTGTTTTATTTCCTTTTCATCGCCCTACCTTTAATCATCAGCTTAACTAGAGCCTCTGCGCTTTGTACTTTTCCCTGGCTATTCCCAGAGCAGTGGGGTTAAGTGAGAGGGACAGATACGATTGCTCTGTAGCCCTACTAGGGAGCACTAACGTCTGTCAAAGTCATAACTTCAAAGTTATTATGAGCCATGCCAATTGTGGCTTTTAAGGTGGTTTTAAAACCATTTCAATTCAAATATTTAAGGAAAAGTTTCCCATTTTTAAATTGCATTTTGTTGGCTTGGTTTTATGCATGCACACAGACCTGAAATGGCTGCTGGCTTTGCTAGAATTGCTTGCAGAGCCCACTTGGCTCAGCAGAGGATTTCTGAGCACCCGTGAATGGTGATACGTCCACGGAGATATCATCTATAGCTTTTCAGTCCCACCAGTGAATGGTATTCACTGGTGGGACTGAAAAGCTATAGATGATGTATCTGTGGAAAAGTCTTAGGTAATTCAAGGGTACCTGATGAGTTGTCATCACAGGTTCTTTTAAAGACTTATTTTGGTTTAGTCTCTTTTTGAGAGGAAATGCTTCGTCTGACAAAATTTAACCTCAAATTCTTTCCCAAAAAAGATTCCATGCAAGGATTCACAAGTGCAATACCATTTTCTATACTGGGGCCAGATTCCTAACACACTTCAAAGGAACTGCACTCATTCGCAGTTATTGTGCCCTAGAGCTTTCCAGCATAGTTCACGCACTTGTGGTACAAAGCAGGTCACCTTCGATTCTATAGACCTTCTATTCTATCCTATTCTAGACCATCTATTCTCTTCTATTCTGTTACAGTGAGACCTGCTGGCCCTTCAGAGAACCCAGCTGGGCTTAACCTGACTCAGATCTGCAAGACTTTTTGTTAAGATTCATCCCATTACCTGTAGTAATAGGGAATTCTAAATTGTAAGATACAAAAATTTTAAAAAATGCTGACCAAAGAAGATTGTTAGTTCAATAAAAAGTGTAAACACAGAGTGGGTTACAATGAAAAAAAAAAAATAACCAACAAAAAAAAAGGTTAGAAGGCCTTTTCAGGATCTGGGTTGCACAGTAGCAAGACTCACCTCAACGTTTCTGGGGCTGTGTTGTTTTGCCTATGACTTAGACATAAATTTCGAATTCTCGTTCTGTTACAAGATGTAGCAATTTTATTTGAAACATGTTTAAAAGGAAAGATCCTCCCCCAAAAACCCAAGAGGTATATCGAGCAGCCATGTTATAATCCAAATCATGGAAAAAATTGTCCAGTTCCAGAATTCGCTGTGCCAGGCACAGCAGAAGATTTACATGGGCCACAAAAATCTCAGCTTTGTCTCTAGCCAGATTAGAGGTGTCTGGGTTTTGAATTCTTCTTTTTGTTGGAGCCGTGTGAAATTAATGATTTAGAAATTTCAAACATTTCAACCTGGATTGAGAAAGAAAGTAAAACCTTACCTTGAGCCCGAGGCAAAAAATTTCTGTATTTCACAAAGCTTTAGAAAATAGAAGTATGTTTTAAAGCCTTTTTTGGATGATATGGACTTGTATAATAGCAAATCAGAAGCTAGGAAATCTATTATACCTGTATAAACTTAACTATATCAATAGCACACGAAATAAATCACTCTGCTCAGTTTCCTAGTGTATAATACCTTTTCTGAGAAAATGTAATTTTTCTAGAAGAGGTTTAAAAGAGTTTCTTAAAACATACTCCGAACCACAACAGATTTGTCATTCATGTACTGCTGAGCACGAGGGCTTGATTTTACTTTTGTTGCTGTTATTTTAAATCAAGGCAGTTATCCAAAAGATGAAAAGAGCTTTTAAATGGGCATTTTGTGACGGAGGAAATGATGGTGCGTGCCGGACTACGGCAATTTTTTCGTATGGTAAAGGTGCAGATAGTGCTGAAAAGCTCCGTAGGTGTGTTGCAAAGGTATAGAGCTGGCGGGCCAAACTTACCCCTCATGCTGAAATCAACAAATCTCCACCAGGAAAAAAAAATAGGATGGTTGCAAATTGTCCCGTGAAAGAATAAACCTGGCGGATTTTTTGTTCTGTTGGGGTTTTTTTTTTGGGCGGGGGAGTAGTTTGGGTTGAGGTTTTCGTGGAATTTTTTTTTTGGTTGCTTTGGTTTTTTTGTGGGGGTTTGTTTGCTGTTGTGTTCAGGTTTGGGTTTTTTTGTTTGTTTGTTTGGGTTTTGTTTTTTTTGGGTGGTGGGTTGCTTTGTTTTGGGTTTTTTGTGGGGTTTTGTTTGTTCATCTGGGTTTGGGCTTTTTTGTTTGTTTTCTTTTGTGTTGCTTTGGTTTGTTTTGGGTTGGGTTTTTTGGGGGGAGGGTTGGGTTGGGCTGTGTTGTGTTTTTTGTGGGTTTTGTCTGGTTGGTTTTTGGTTTTTTGGGGGGTTGGGTTGGATTTAGTTGGGCATTTTGTGTTGGGGTTTTCTTGTTTGCTTGGGTTTTGTTTTTTTTTTTTTTTTTGGCTTGGTTTTGGTTGGTTTCTTTGTGGTTTATTTCTTGTTTCTTTGGGGGGTTTTGGGCAGGGTTTTTTTGGTTTTTTTATGGGGTTTTTTTTGGTTAGTTGTTTGGTTTTTTTGGTTTACTTTTGGTTTGGTTATTTTGTCAGTTTTTTGGTTCTTTTTGGTTTTTTTTGTTTGGTTGGGTTTTTTGGTTTTGTTTTTTCTTTGTTTTAGGTTGGGTTGGGTTTTTTGTGGGTTGGGTTGTTTGGGTTTTGGCGGGGTTGGCAGGGTTTTTTTGTTTGGTTTGGGTTTTTTGTGGGTTTTTTGTTTGGATGGTTTGGGGTTTTTGTGGTTTTTTTTGTTGGGGTTTCTGTTTCTTGTTTGGTCGTTTGGGTTTTTTTTGATTTTTTTTTGTTTGGGTTGCTTTTTTTTGTTGGGTTTTTTGTTTGGTCGTTTGGGTTTGGGGGTTTATTTGGTTTGGTTTTTTTTTGTTTGGGTTGGGTTTTTTGTATTTTTTTTGTTTTTTTGTTTGGTCGTGTGGGTTTTTTGTGGGGTTTTTTTGGGGTTTTTTTTGTTTGTTTATTTTGTTTTTTGTTTGGTCTTTTTTTTGGTTGGGTTTTTGTTGTTTGTTCAGTCATTTGGATTTTTGGGTTTTTTTTGGGTTGGTTTTTTTTGTGGGGGTTTATTCCCCCCCCACCCCCCACCCCCGGTCTGTTTGGGCTTTCATGGTTTCTTGTTGTAGTGGTGTTGTTTCGCTTCGTTCTGTTTTATGGTGTTTGGTTCTTTTTCTTTTATCTCTGCTTCC